>LOEQ01006495.1:24715-41396 GCA_001685075.1 Bramus lutescens | reverse complement strand
GAAGAGAAGAGAAGAGAAGAGAAGAGAAGAGAAGAGAAGAGAAGAAAAGAAAAGTGTGAGGGTATCTCAAAATCAACTCAGATAATCTGAGAAGCTGGGCTGCTTTTCCCCCTGGAACACAATGGAAGAGCCTGACCCAGGTTTTCCTGCGTGCCCAAATGGTTAAAAGTACAGACAGAGCCTAGGACTTGTCAGTCAAGAAGCATGATGAATTACTTGTCTAATTCTGAACACTGTGACCCAAGGGTTACAGCTTAGAGGGAAAGGAGACACACATAAGGACCAGCATGTTCAGCTACTGTTATCACTTTTATACCATCTCAGTGTCTGCAAGCACACAGAAAAGAAGACCCTCCCCAAGAGTGGGAACTCGGGAAGGCTAAGACCAGGCTCTCTGTAGCCGTTTCCCCCAGGCTGTGGTTTGACAGTTTGAAAAAAGACAGGATGGAGGGTTGACTCACCATTCTTGTGCATACACGTCATGATTTGTCTTTGACCTTGTTGAGCCATTCCACCAGTAAAGGCTCTACTGGTAGAAGGAAAAGCCCATAGGGCCTTTGTTTTAACCCTCTAGGCTTTTGTCCAGTCAAGAGGGAGAGGAAGAAGCCATCTTGGAAGTTCATCTTCTTTATTACCCAGTCATTGTCCCTCTCTGTCTGTATGACTGTCAGGAAATCCAACTCCTAGTCCCTCAACACTACACATGGGGTTAACATATTTATTGGTGCACAAGAAGAGGAAAATCACAGGAATGTGATTACCAAGTAGACCACATCATTCATAAACTTTTGTATCACTGCCTGGCAGTAGTAGCTGGCACATGCCTTTAATCCCAGCACTTGGGAAGCAGAGGCAGGTGGATTTCTGTGAGTTCTAGGCCAGCCTGGTTTACAGAGAAAGTGTCAAGACAGTCTCCAAAGCTACACAGAGAAACCCTTTCTCAAAACAAACAAACAAAAAACAACCAATCAACCAAACAACCAAACAAAACAAACAACAAAAATGTATCTTTTTTTTTCCTATGGAAGATAAGATGAGTGGAGAATGTAGAGAGGTTGGGGGATTGTAAATAAAGACTGAGAGGAATTAGAAGTTTGTAAAAACATTGGAACCTGAACCTGGGATACAGACGTTAGTTTGAGATAGCGATTATCTGCAGCAGGACAATGAGGTTTGCTAGACAAGGAGATTTCCAAAGGAGATGGGAAACAGGATTTCAGAGGGGAAAGGGAGCAATTTCATTCCCTTTCTCATTTGGTCTTAATGCAGATAAGGGAACTATAAGGCAATCTTATTTCTGCAACAAATTACTCATTGTGCCCCCAAACAACCATATTTAAGAGGTTATTATGAACCTTGACCGTATCTCTATAGCATCAAAAGAAGCAAAAATTAAATTTGTGCAATGACACCATCTCTGTTGAAGAATGAGCACATCTTAAAATGTATGTGTACACACATGTGTGTGCAAATGTGTGTGTGTGTGTGTGTAATTACCAACAATGTAGAACTTTCCAATAAAACTTGCAAATTTTAACATTGTGTGGGCACACATATCTGTTACCCCCACCATTCCTCCTGTTCAAGAGGATTTTGAGTTCCACATCAGCTTGGTCTAAACAGAGAAGACCCTGTCTCAAGAACAAACATCATCATCACTCTACTGTTTTCTACTCCATAACCCAGGGACAAACACAATACTTTAAGAGTCTCTTAATCTGCAAAGGAAATAATTTAGGCTAGTTGCGTGAACGCATGAAGAGAGTCACCCTGTTCCTAACTTCTTCAAACACCCAGACGATGTTTTTTTTTTCTGTATCTCCTAGATTTGAAACTGAAAACAGCATGTCATCAGCAGTATGGGTGATGGATGATGCCCTGAGAGGAATTCTCCAAAAGATGCAGAGGAGTTCCCTGCTCTCTTACGTTGTCATTAGTTATAACTGTATTATACCTTGTGGTCAGAATAGATAGAGCCCAGAGACAGAGTGCATCCTTAGCATGCACAAGGTTCCAGCATTGTACATACGCATGTTCGTGCATTCCTACACACACACAGACACACAGAGTTAAAGAAGAAAGGTTCTCTTTCAAATGCCAAAGCTCCCCCTGTGGGGAATTCAAAAGCTCTGACTCACACTCATTTGCCCAGGATTACCATGTCACTTAGGGTAAATCAGTTTGCCCAGGGCATCAGCCATTTCTGCACTCTGATTTACCAGCAGGTAGGTGTTGACAGCGTAGTAGGCCAACATGGCTTCTGCTAAACGTTCTGTGTTGTCCAAATGCCATTCTCTTTCCTTGTTGCCATGACTGTATTTTTGTAGGCCATAGCATGGCAGGCTGAGTAGCAGCGAATAGGATAGAGTGTTCTTGAAACTCAGCTCTGCCCGCTGTTTATCATCTGTGTCTGGACAGGTCACCTTCTCAGGTGCCTTAGTTTCTCTAACTGTAAAATAAGAATATGATCATGTTGACCAGAGAAAAGGCAACTACCATTTTTTTCTGCCACACTGTTTAGAATCTCACAACATTATATATGTAAAACATTAGCAATGAAAAAATAATGAATTTAGTCTTTGTGGACCTTAAACCTTCCTCCCTAGTCATTGGTAACCACTAAGATCACTTTGGTGCATACTGAGATATACAGAAATGTGTAGTTTGTTTGTTTGTTTTTTAAGCTGCACCCAAATAAATACATGGAGACTTATTCTTAATTATGAATGCCCACCACCCAGCTCCCAAATAAATACATAGAGTCTTATTCTTATTTATGAATGCCCGGCCTTAGCTTGGCTTGTTCTTAGCCAGCTTTTCTAACTTCAATTATCATGTTTCTCTTTAAGTACATTTTGCCTCTGGACTTTTTACCTTTCTTTATTCTATATGTCTTTCTTTCCTTCTTATTCTGTGGCTGGGTGACTGACCCCTGACATCCTTCTCTCCTTCTTTTCTGGATCCACACCCTCTTCTCTAGATTTCTTCTATCTATTCTCTCTGCCTTCCAGCCCTGCTTATTCTTTCTCCTACCTAGCTATTGGCCGTCCATCTCTTTATAGGACCAACCAGGTGTCTTAGTCAGGCAAAGTAACGAAGCTTTACAGAGTTAAACAAATGCAACATAAAAGAATGCACCACATCTTTGCATCATTAAACAAATGTTTCACAGCATAAAAAAGTAACACATCTTCAACTAATATCCCACAACACAAATGGACAAGACACAGACCTCACAACCAAATAGAATGTTGACACAGCCTATGTAAAGCCTGATGAGCCGAAGGAGAGGCCCTGAAGCAATCAATCCAGAAGTGTCAGGGCTCAATCAATGACTTAGCTTGAGAAAGTCAAATAGGAAGCCCCATCCAATCACAAGAGAAGGTTCCACTTCTAGTTAAGCCCACCCCTAGACTCTCAAGCAAATAATTTCCAACTGGAGCACACCAAAACTTTTCTTCTTTTCTTATAAAACCTCCCAACATTGAATCTTTCCCTGCCTGGTTTTGAGTCTCTGCCAAGCATAAGTAATAATGTCTGATTTCCTTGTATGACAAGCCTGGGAGAAATAGCCTCTGGCTATTCTCATTTGAATGTCTTTAGTTCCATGATATCTGTCCTGGTTTGCTTTCTATTGCTGTGAGAAGCATCCACAACCACAAGCAACTTGGGGAGGAAAGGCTTTATTCATCTTTACAGTTTATAGTCCATCATGAAGAGACGTCAAGGCAGGAACTCAAGCAGAAGAGGCCATGGAGGAAGGCTGCTTATTGGCTTGCTCCCCATGGCTTGCTCATCTTGTTTTCTTACACCACTGAGGTCTGCCTGCTTGGGAGTGAAATGCCCACAATGAGCTGGGCCCACCAACATCAATCACTAATCAAGAAAATGCTCTATAGTCTTCAGGCCAATCCAATGGAAGCATTTTCTCAAGTGAAGTTCTCTTTTCCCAGATGCCCTCTAGCTTGTGTCAAGCTGACAAAAACTGCATTCCTCCAGCTTTTTTCTAAACATATTCAAATAGACATCCATACTTACCATTAAGAAGTATGCATATCATTTTGTGGATTTTTTTTTCATTTTCTTTTTCAGCATTGGGGATGGAACCCAGACTTTCACTTATATAATACAAGGCTCCACCGCTCTTCTGTGCTCCCCAACCCTATTTTGTGGACTTTTACAGACAAAGCAGTTGCTGTCTTCAAATACACTCACACTTCCATACATCCATGTTCTCACATAGCCTGGCTTCCTCCACCAACTCTCTGAAGCTCCTCTAGTTGCTTCATGTGCTAGGATTGAATTTTGAACCTCTAGCTCACTTTCCATCCCCAGGACCTTCCTCCCTTAATCCTTCTGTTTGGGGTAGTTGATTCTGCACAACCCTGGCTAGTTCCCTCCTTCCCAAGGGCTAAGAATAGGCACACTCAGGCTGCGTCTTTCTCTGCAGAGTTGCCTGGAGGTACCAAGGGGACAAAGGCCTCAGTTTGGTCTAAGTCTTTTCTGTCTTCAGCTAAACTACCTCCTCACTGGCTTGCGATAAACTGTGGATCTTACTCACCGTGGATTCTTCCATCTTGAGTCAGTTTTTCAATTGTATGTAAAGCATTCTTTTTTTCCAATGAGAACACATGCCAGCCTCAGAAACTGGTTTCTGAAGGAAGTGAAATAAAATTAAATGTTAAGTTTATCTTTGCTTTTTAAACTAATTTGGATGAACTTCACCGTCACCCAAATAGTGCCCCTTCCTAGCATGTACCAAAGCATTCTGAATTGAGATACCTGAGGATAGGTGCAAGAATTGCTTGTTTTTGTTTGCATTATGAGTGTGTGTGTGTGTGTTCTCCAGGGGTGGGTGGGGACATCACATTGGGATTAAACCCAGAATCTCTTGCATTTTAAGTATACTCTATTGCTGAGTCACAGCCCCAGCTCTGTAAGAATTACCTTTAAATCCTGAAGTTTGGATTGGGTGTGGTGGTGTACAACTTTAATTCCAGCCCTCAGGAGGCAGAAGCAGGCAGATCTCTGTGAATTCCAGGACAGCCAGGACTATGTATATACCCTGTCTCAAAAAAAAAAAAAGCAAAATGATCTGAAGTTTGAGGCTTGAGGTGGTGTGGGGCTCAGTAGAAGAGTGACAGCCTATGGCGCTGGTCCCTGGTTCATCCCTGGCATCACGAGAAACAAAATATTGACATGCCTGACTTATCTGACAGTTTGCATGAGCTACTGTGGCTTCCAGACCCAGTATGAACAATTTCCTGAAGTAGTGTAGCCTAGACTCTAGGACCGCATAGTCTTATATTTGAATCCTCACATTGCTCCAGTGTACTGGGTGACTCTCCTGAACTTGACTCTAACTTGTCTTATGTCTGTATTGGAGATTACTTACCTCATAGTGTTTGTAAGGGAAACAATTTTTTTTTTTTACCCTCAGGTCCAATCTTAGGAGTTGTGATTTAATTAATTAATAAATATATTTATTGTGTAACATTGTTCAGGTGAGGATTTTTGCATATATACGTGTGTGTACATGTGTACACGTAATATAGCGGTCAGAGGTCAACTTAAGATTTCTTTTTTCCTGTTGCTCTCCACCTTACTGCTTGAGACAAAGTCTCTCATGAAGCATGTGGTTTATCAATTTGGCTAGGTGGGCGTGTCAACGAGCTCCAAGGAGTCAAGCAGCCACTTCTTCAGCACTGGAATTAGAGGCAGGTGACACTTTCCTGGGATGCTGGGGCTCTGAATTCAGCTCCTCCTGCTTGTGCGACTTCATTCACACTTTACAACCAGCCAGCTCCCTACCCCCAAGGTTACAACTTAAATGGGGGGAAAAAGACAAGATAATAATTAAAGTATGTATTTATTTTTCTGTGTAGGAACACAGAGAAAAATACAAGTCTCCAGATAGCTAATGGTGGGGATTTATAGACACAGCTTGATAGAAGAGGGAAGGAAAACAAACAGGTAGCCAAGGCAACAAAGGAGACAGTGTCTGTCTTTACAGCTGGCAGTGGTCTTTTCTGCCTTCTGGCCAGTAAAACTCTCTTCAACAAAATTTACAGCAGCCGTACTTTCAGGAGTTTGTGCCCCTAGTCAGATAAGGGAGGGTCTCAAAGGAAGTTGTTCTGGGTCTGCTGACTCTCAAGTGTCTGAAGTTGAACCGGTGTGTCAATCTGGAGGACCGGGAGAAAAGGTGTAGGTTGCCCTGAGATAACCAAGGTCATCTAGCTGCGCATTGAGCACAACAGCCCACAAATATTTACTCTCATTTTTGATATTTGCACATTGGTCTTTCTTCATTGACATGAGTAGCAGATGAGAAACTATGGTAAAGTTTTTGTTCTCACATTGACCAGCATACTAGATCCCAGCCAGCCTGCCTCTTACTGGATCAACGTCTCCTCAGTTGCTGAGTTGCCACCATTTGCTCAAGGTTGGTTATATTCTCAGTCTAACTCTTCCAAGTTTATTACAGACTTAGAATGCATTGCAGTTGTCCAAAATAATCTGAGCAGCTTGCGAAAATTAACATGTGCTAAGATTTATTCTTCTTACCTTTCCTAGTTTCTACCCGGCTTCTCACGAATGACATTGTGGGGTAAATCATTCGAGGCTTGGCTGTTTGTTTCTCATCTACATTCTCTTTGCTTCATTTGACTTCTTGACCATTAGAGGAGAAACAGAGAGTTCTATCTTTGCGTTTGCAATTCCTTCAGGCACCAACTCATTTTTAAATGCTTGGCATTCAGTGGGGCACTAAGGGTCAGTGGGAAAAAAAATCACAGTTTTGCTATTTGATTGTGCTGGGTTTTCTTCATGCCTCTGTAAAGGAGCAGAATGAGCAAAATCTTTGTTCTTTGGGGAGGGGGGCTTATGAGACAAGGTTTCTCTGTGTAGCTTTGGAGCCTGCGCTGGAACTCACTCTGTAGATCCGGCTGGCCTCAAACTCACATAGATCCAATTGCCTCTATCTCCCAAATGCTGGGATTAAAGGTGTGTGCCACCACTGCCCAGTGATAAGTCTTAAAATGGTAAAGATGGGCCAGAAGATTTGTATGGTTGACTGCATGCTTCAATTCTTGCATAATTCATATGTTGAAACTTTAATTTTTGGCACTGGTGTTTAAAAGCCAAGCCTTTGGGAAGTCAGTTATTCATGATGGGATTTGTGAGCTCACAAGAAGTATCTTTTTGCAACTCAGAAAAGGCCCCTCCTCATGTTGATACCCTAGTCCTGAAATTCCAACACCCAGAGCTTTGAGAAATAATTCTGTGTTCTTTATAAGCTATCTAGTTTGTGGTACTTTGTGATAGAGGCTCAAACTGACTTATATAATTTGAATATAAGGTTGTATTCCTTACAGCAGGTATCTACTTCCTTGACATATACAGACTGCCTATACTATCTTTCATCTAATTTGACATTATGAGATTTTTCTGTTGTTTGGATGGTTGATTTTTTTTTCAGATAGGCAGGGTTTCATTTTGTAGCCTAGACATAGCCATGAGCTCAGTATGTACCCAATAATAGTCCTTGAACTTGCGGCAATCCTCCTGTTTTATCCTCCCAAATGCTGAGATTGGATGTATGAGCCAACATACCCAGATTGATTTACTATGTTTGGGCAAACAATCACTTGAGACAAAAGACTGTCTCTGATATATGAATGTGCTGGAATGTGAACAATGTAATTCTCCATTTTGAAGTAGTAATTGCTAAACAAATATGCAAGAGGTATGTGTATGTGATTTCATTAAAATTATTTACTAATTGCTAATGTGACATGCTATATGTTTCTCACAAAAATGCCAAGGTTTTTTTTTTCTATTACAATTTGCTGAACTACAGCTGGTTATTGAACCTATCTATGGCCTCATACATGCTAGGAAAGTACTTGATCATGCTACACCCTTAACCTGTAAAAATGATTTAAAAATACTTTAGTCAGTTATTTGATATGGAAATCTCATTCCATTTTGAATTCTGAAGAAAACATTTAATGTCATTCCTGAAGAACAGTAAATTCATGATTAGCGGGACCACCAAAGAAGTGAATTCCAGAGCTGAAACCCCCTCACTGATCCTTCTGTAAACTCGAATGAAAACACAGCCAGCATTCAGCTAGCTTGCCAAACAGACTGGCAAAATGCAAGAGAAAGAACTAGTTTGACAACCCTGGGAAATATTTGTCATAAGTGATCTCAGTTTCCAGCTGAATAGATGATTAGATTATTTTTAAACCGGTCACACCTTTATTTGATTATGTGATTTTATAATAGAGAATTAAAATTCTGTCTACACACAGGAGAATAGAGATCACTTTAAAATTCTGTGTTTGTGGATATGGAATTGATTTCTGATTTATTTTCAGCTATTATAGTACAAGGTGTGTATGGGGGGAAGTATGTAGGTATGTGTTCAGGTCTACTTGGCTGTGTGTGCCTGTAAAGGCAGGAGATTAATGCCTTCCTTTATCACTCTCCACTGATTTTACGAGGCAAGCTCTCTCACTGTATCTAATTTAGCTGGGCTGACTTGGGAGTACATTTCTAGGCTCCTCCTGTCTGTATTACCCCAGCATTAGGGCCATCAATGCACTACCATGCTTAGCTTTGACTTGGGTCCTGGGGCTCCACACTTAGATCCTCATACTTGTACAGAAAATGCTCTACCCACTATGCTATACTTCCAAGTCCCAGAAATCTTCTTTAACTTTTCTCTTTTTCCCAGGAAATAAGTCGAACCTTAGGATGTCATTAAAGACAGTGACACTCCAAATTAAAACATCATTTATGATGAGAAGACAAGAGCCTAGGAATACAATCATAATTACCTGGGGAATTGAGGACAGGAAGCATTCAGGTTTTTTGTTTGTTTGTTTGATTGTTTGTTTGTTTTGTTTTGTTTCTTTTGTTTGTTTTCACTGCCAAGATAATTGAAGCGTTAAGGAATCAATTAGATTGAACGATCACAGTGGTTGTTGTGGAATAATCTTTTTGTACTCTGTGAAGATGTGTTATTCTGATTGGTTTAATAAAAAGCTGAATGGCCAATAGGTAGGCAAGATTTCCAGGCAGAGAAGAGGCTGGGAAGCAAAAAGGCAGAGACATGAGGGGATGCAGAGCAAACATCATAGGCTTTACAAAGTAAAGGTAACCAAGCCATGCAAAAGAATGCAGATTAAAAGATATGGGTTAATTTAAGCTGTGAGAGCTAGCTAGAAGCAAGTCTAACCTATTGGCCAAGTTTCATAAATAATAAAAAATCTCCAGGTGGTTATTTGGGAGCTGGTAGGTGGGACAGAAAATCCACTGGCAGCAGTTATCTATGTGATTCAAATGAACTAACTCCATACTTCATAGTTTCAAGGCATGTATTAAAAAGGTAGCCTGTGTCAAGTTTGGTATTATGTTACTTAAAATTTAAGAAACTTTATTGTCAGGATTTGAAAAACCACTGAAACTAATTAACATCCTTTGCTTGGTGTGCTCTTAAAGAATCCGCTTGATTACTTAGTTTCTCTATTATTTAATCCCTAGCACCTTATTTCTTCTCCTTAAAGGAATAGTGTGAAAACACTGTCCTCTTAACTTGAATAACTGGTCCTTTCAGGCTCTCTGGGACAAAGTCAAATGTTTACAGGATGAGAAATCAAAAATAGGTGACTGGTGATCTCTAATCTGAGCACATAGAGGCTTGATCTAGAAGGATGTCATAGACTTGAGAGAATGAAGCAGCCAGGCTCCTAGGCCAAGCAAACTCTCTTTCTCCACTGGAAAGCGTGAGAGCTGGGGCCGAGGCAGACCAATGTTGAATTATGCTGTAAGAGGTACAAGGAAGCAACAGTGAACCCTTGATTCTTTAGCACCCTAACCTGTTTCTCTCTCTTCCTTATTTCAGTAAACGGTGCCGCCTTCCATTCCCTCTTTATGGATGGGACTCTGTGCTGCTGTGTCAACTCCCTGAAAATTATCAACTTAAAGAGAGGGAAGATTTTCTTTCCTTGTGGTTGTGGAGGGATTGATCTGTGGTTGCTCAGAGTCATGGGTTTGGGCAGAACATTGTGGCTATAGGGACATGTGGCAGCCTCACATCTTCTCTCAGTGACGCAGAGAGATGACAGACCCCAGGACACACACACTAGTGACCTACTTCCTTCACCATGGCTCTTCTATCTGTTCTTTACTGTCAAAAATACTGACATATCACAGAGCTTTCAAGGGATTAATCCACTGAAAGGCCAGAGCCCTCAAAATGCAATCAGGTTCCCAAAGCCTGTCACTCGGCAAAAGAGCCACCAATGGTTGCCTTTTGTGTTCTCAAAGCTTTCTGTTTGCTCTGGAGAATTTTGAAATTTTGTGTAACTAGCCAGGTATGGTAGCACATGTCTTTAATCCCAGCACTTGGGAGACAGAGACAAGCCAAGAGTTCTGTGAGTTTGAGACCAGCCTGGTCTAAAGAGTTAATCCTGGAACAGCCAGGGCAGCACAGAAAGTCCATGTCTCAAAAACAAAACTTTTACAAAACAAATTTTGTACAAATAGGAAAACAAGTCATTTTCTAAAAAGTGGCAAAGACATCTTATATGTCTTATAATGTCTTATAATGCCTCTTCACACAGAACGCTTAATGGATATTTGCTGAATGAAAACACATTCTCGAATTTTTGTCCTAATGCTTTAAAAACATTACAGACATTTACTCTTGATTAAAATTACTTCTCAACTCTTTTTCTTTTGGAGATAATTTTTGAGAACTTTATTTTAAAACAAGAAAAATTCTGATGAAAGAGTAAAGGGCCTGGCAAATTCCTTGAATGACATATTTTAACCAAAAGGTACCAAAAGTGAATGTGTTTTCTCCATCTCATTTTTAGACTATTCTGAAAAAGCACTATTTTTATGTAGGATATAAGCATAGTTAGGATGTATTCCTCTGATTTGTACATAATAGAAACTTTTGAAGTCTTCTAATTAATGTAGATGGAACAGAGAGTAGGATGCTAAAACACTATTCATGTAAGTTGTAAATACAAGTAAATACAAGTTACTGAAGAAATTTAACCTTGATCTAAGGGTAAAAGGTTAAAAAATGCCAGGCATTGGTGGTACACTCCTTTAGTCCCAGCACTCAGAGGCAGGTGGATCTCTGTGAGTTCAAGGTCAGGCTAGTCTACAAAGTGAGTTCCAGGACAGGAAGGGCTAGCTACACATAGAAATCTGTCTAGAACAAGACAAGTTTAAGTCATCTGTGTAATCTTTGGGTAGCTGAATAAGAGGATTAAGGCATAATTAATAGCATTGCTAACTTGGGCAGATGTTCTGAAGACATTCTATAATGTTAAAGAAAACCAGGGAGCCTGCATGGGACTGGCCTAGGCCCATGACACACACACACACATATATATATATATATGTGTGTGTGTGTGTGTGTGTGTGTGTGAGAGAGAGAGAGANGAGAGAGAGAGAGAGAGAGAGAGACACAGGAAATTGAATGTAACTATTGGATTAACCTCTTCTAATATTTTTGTTGTTGTTTCTTTGAGATAGGGTTTCTCTGTGTAGCCCTACTTGTGCAAGAACTTGCTACGCAGACCCTGCTGGACTAGAACTCACTGAGATCCACCTGCCTTTGCCTCCCAAGTGATGAAATTAAACACATGTGCCACCATGCCTGGCAAAGCCTTTTAGGCTGATGTACTTTATTATTTTATGTGTATGAGAGTTTGGTATGCATGTGTGTATAGGCACTACATGAGTGCCTGTGCTCTTGAAGGTCAGAAGAGGACATCAAATTCCCTAGCACTAATTGCTAGTCATTACGTGAGTGTTGGGAATTGAATCTGGGTCCTTTGCAAGAGCAGCAAGTACTTTTAACTGCTAGGCTAATTGTCCAGCCCCGATTATAATATTTTAATAACACTGAATAATCACAAGCCATGGAGGTAAAATCCCACTGTGGAGAGGAGACACAGAGTAGATATTTAAGAACAAAGTACAGAATGCTCCTTTAGACTGGAAGTCATTCAAGCAAGTGCCTGTGGTCCCAGCTACTTAAGGAGAGACCAAGGTAGGAGAATAACAAGTTCATGGTGTCCTGTCTGGCAAGAATAGATATGGCCCCCCAGATAAAGTTATATGACAGGGGGACAGGTACTTATAAGTTGGTATTGACTTTGTTCATCTTCTGGGTGAGTTTTGTAAGTGGTGTTTCATAAGATTCATGCTAGGATCCTGGTAAGACCAAGTACCGGTTACTATAGTCAACTGCAGAAGGAACCTTTGGATTTGTCTTATTTCCCATCCTTAAGAATCTCTCTTTTTTATATACTTTTTGGGATTATTGCTCAAGAAACCACCAATATACAATCCTATGTTTTAATTCTTTTGAGAGATTCAATGTTAAACAAATGTAGGGAGAAATTCATACATTAACGACCTTATATAAAAGTGTAAGGATATTAATTGGATAGAAAATTGAAGAGTGTAATAGCTTGAATAAGAATAAGGATATATTTCTGAGTGCTGATTTATTAGGGAGTTGCACTGTTAAAGAATTAAAAGGATTAGGAGGTGTAGCCTTATTGGAGGAAATGTGCCACTGGGGTTGGCCTATGGGGTTTCAAAAGCCCTTGTGAGGCTCTCTCTTCCTGTTGCCTGTGGATCTGGGTGTTGAGCTCTCTGCTATTGCTTCAGCACCATGTCTGCCTGTGTGCCACCATGCTCCCTGCTATGATGATAATGAATTAAGGCTCTAAAACTGCAAGCAAGCCCCTAAATAAATGCTGCTTTCTTTTACAAGAGATGCCTTCATCACGGTGTCTCTTCACAAGACTAGAACAGTGACTAAGACGGAGAAATGTAAAAAGCCAACTCTCAAAGAACTGATAAAATTTAGTAACTGAACAATGAAGAAAAACAACAGCTTGAGGGTGCATGATGATGGGTTTTATTCTAAATAGGGCACAGCTTAATGGTAAGCCTGACATTTGTAGCTAAGATAAAGTACTCAAGTAAAAGATGAAATCTTATTAATACATAAGTTCTTTAAAATAATTTAGAGATGGGCAGTGTCCTGTAGACCAAATTCCAGAGAATGGTCAAACTCCAGTGTTGTGGGATAATCTTTTTGTAGACTCTGAAGATGTATTTTGCCTAAGGTGCCTTCTGATTGGTTTAATAAAGAGCTGAATGGCCAATAACTAGTCAGAAGAGAATAGGCGGTACTTCCAGGGAAAGAAAGAAACTGGGGAAGGATCTGAGGTGTGCGTGGTTTTTTCCCAGGGAGCTGAGGAGGGAGTTAGACATACAGTCTGGAGGAGAGGTAATGAACCAATGTGGCAGAACACAGAGTAATATAAATGGGTTAATTTAAGTTATAAGAGCTAGTTGGGAACAAGCCTAAGCTAAGGCCAATCATTCATAATTAGTAAGAATTCTCTGTGTCATTATTTAGGATCAGGTGGTCCAAAGGAAGTCTGGCTGTACTCCAGGGGTAAAGTGGGAAAAAGGGTAAGCTATGGGGTGATCAGAAAGATTGAAGGCATTTGGACTGGAAGGAGAGCGGAGAGCATGCCATTCTGTGCCATGTTGAGCCAGAGGCAAGACTAAAGAAGCTGTAGGTAGAGACAATAGACAGGCAAGACAGGGATCCACAAGTATATATAACTCATGGTATAGATTAATGTGGAGGGAGACAGGAACTCCCGCTAAGTAATATGTTTCCTAGGTGTGTACTGAAGAAGAGAAATTAGGGTTCATCTTATTTGCTAATAAACTTACTTAAAATTAGTCACTCAGTACATAGAAAATCTGACATTTATTTAAACTTCTCACATTTATGTATTTTTAATGCTGAGAACACTACTTAAAAAATGACGAACGCTCTTGTGCACTTTCTCTAAGATGTTGGCCCACAGAATGGCATAATTGAAAAGTACCTCTCTTCCAGAAAGTATTGGAAGAATTCCACTTGAATGAATATTGCATAAGAGTGTCTACTTTTACATACCCATATTTGTGGCAAGCTAATCCCAGTTTCCAAAAAAAGGTTTTGTACTGTTGAAAAGCATTTCTGAAATACCGCCAATCCCATCTTGTGATTGAAACTGCTTGGTATAAAGTAGGTTAGAAGGGGTAATATGCCAAGCAGGTAGCCGGGGTGGGGGGAGTTTCATTTGTATTTTTTCAATATTTGAATGAGTCATAGTTTAGATAACTTGTATTTGAAAAAATCTTTTCCATGCAGAGTCTGATGATTTTCTACCTTTCTGTTGTATCTTTTCAGTCTTTTTCAGTTTCTGTTTTAAACATAAGTGGCAGTCCATCACAGTGTGCTCATATTTTAGCACACACCTTCTCTTCAGAAGATTTATTATCTGTAGGATTTACATTTTGGATTAAAACGTTACTGATATGAGTGAGATGTAGGAGAGTGACTATTTGCCCATGGAGAATGAGTGAGGCTTACAAAACCACATGTTGTTTATCTAGTTACATGTAAGCCTCTTGTTTAGCCACACAATGTAGTTGTGACAATCAAACTCTAACTCATCTTCAGGGGATTCTTTCTTGTTGATTTCACAGTCTCATGAATATCATAGGAAAGTTTTAATTGATATTAAGCTATTGCTGAAGTCTCTCCTGTTTAACTTTTACATATTTTACTTTTGTTTATCTGCTCACTCAACTTCTGAACAAATTATACCCATTATGCTAATTTTAATTTTGTGTGGAATTTCCTTGTTTTTGAATGTAAAAGAAATGCAAATTCCTTACTGAAAACAGAACCATTTTTTAAAATGAGGAAATAAAAATTTTCCAATTCTGCCACTCAGAGAAAGTTATTGTTGACATTTTTATTCAGACATTGTTATCATTTCTGTATGCTAATGTACAATACAAAACTTACAAAGGGATCATAATTGGACATACACTTCCATAATTTTTTTTCATTTACATGTATTGTGTACATATAACTTTATTGAATATTTCCTCAGAACATGATTTATATTGGTCATATAATGCTGAAAGTTTAAACCATTTCTAGCTTTCCAGTGTGTGTAAATAACTGCATAATTAAATCTTTTGCAATCTCTTAAACTTATCTTTTCAGGTACATAATTACATTATTTTTCTACTGGATGGAACTCTTATTTTCCAGCAACAGAAACCTTACTGAGCTTAACAAGAAGAAATTCAAGAAGGAGAAAAAGAAGAAGAGGAGGAAGAGGAAAAAGAGGAAGAGGAGGAAGAAAAGAAAGGAGTGGGGATTTGAAATTCAGCAACATCTTCAGGAGCCTGTAATTGAAGACAGGGTTGAAAACACTCTTGATTCTTGTGTACATACATCTGTGCACTTCTACCCATGTTTCCCTTCTCACCCAATGTTCTTCTTCCCCTGTTCCGTCCTAAAGGAATGAAAATGTGGCCACATTCACCTAGGTTACGTGTAAATTTGAACCAAATCTGAGAACAGCAATTCCATCCCAGTCCTTTCTCATCTCCCTAACCATTCAGTACTCCAGATTTTCAGAACTGTTGGTGTGCACTGTGACATACAGACTGATGCTCTATTAGCCATGTACATGGTGGGGCAAGGAAGTTCAGGAGGAGTGGAAATGTGGAAAGACACATGTAAAACCCTTCATATTCTTCATATTCATCATGTCCATTTTCATTTTTAAAAAACATGTTTTTTCTTGCCTTTTAAATTTTTAATTGAAAAAAATTTCATTCATTATATTCTGATCATGATTTTCTTCTCTCCCAACTCCTCCCAAATATTCCCCACGTCCTGACCTACCCAACTCTTCACGCTTTCTCCCTCTTAAACAAACAAAACATGAAGCACACTAACAGATCTCTCACCAAAACTAGAAACCAAAATAGACAAGAAAAGACCAAAAGACAAACAAAATGCCTAAAACAAGCAAAATGAAATAACAAGATTACAAAAATATCACTGAATGGATTTTGTATTATACCCATTTTCAAATAGAGGTATATAAATTACAATAAATTTACATTATTAAGTCAGTAAAAGAAATTCTTGAGCCAGGTGGTGGTGGCACATGCCTTTAATCCTGGTATGTCAGGGTGCAGAGGCAGGTCAATCTCTGATTTTAAGGCCAGCCTGGTCTAGAATGATTCTGGTAGAGGCAGGGATTCACAGAGAAACCCTGTTTCGAAAAAGCAAATAAGCAAAACAATCAACCAACCAGAAATTCTTGAGGCTAGAGAGATGGCTGAGCAGTTAAGAGCACTGGCTACTTCTGCAGAGGATGCAGGTTTCATTCCCAGCACCTACATGGAGGCCTACAACCACCCTTAATTGCAGTTCCAGGGGACCAACACCCTTTTCTGGCCTCCATGAATACAAGGAAGGCATGTATGTGATATACTTACACACATGCAGGCAAAACACGTACACATAAAATAAAAGAAAAAAATTTGGGGGGTTTACTTAGTGATTTTTATTCTTTTTTTTCAGTATCTTTTTTATTATTATTAAAAATTTCCACCTCCTCACCTCCTCCCATTTTCCTCCCCCTCCCTCTCCCTTTCTAGTCCAAAGAGCAGTCAGGGTTCCCTGTCCTGTGGGAAGTCCAAGGTCCTCCCCCCTCCATCGAGGTCTAGGAAGGTGAGCATCCAAACGCACTAGGCTCCCACA
>LOEQ01006495.1:0-14876 GCA_001685075.1 Bramus lutescens | reverse complement strand
CATGGTGTTTCTCTGACTCCGCCTTCATTCTCTAAGCATTCAGTTTAGTTTTCCCCACCTAGCTCTATTCTGCCCTTCTATAGGCCCTGAGAAGTTTCTTTATTAATCAATGGTAATCATAGCATACAGAGAAGAATTGCACA
Organism: Bramus lutescens; assembly: GCA_001685075.1. Classification (NCBI taxonomy): domain Eukaryota; kingdom Metazoa; phylum Chordata; class Mammalia; order Rodentia; family Cricetidae; genus Bramus; species Bramus lutescens. The sequence continues at coordinate 14,733 of LOEQ01006495.1, read as the reverse complement.
TTAAAACACCTCAGCATCTATTTATTCCAGTAGCCCAAGGTAGCCCTCACTTTTCTGGGAATGTTTGCTGTCTGCCTTTCTTTTCTCTGCAGACTGACTCTCTCTAGTACTTGGACCATGTGATGGAAAAGGGCTGCTACCATCAGCTTCTACATTTATTTATACATTCTGTGTTCAAAGTGTTAGCCAGGCTAAAGTCAGAACCTTGACCTCTTTAATTTATCCCAGACAGGGTCTAGTGGTTCAAGTCTGGTGTCCATTTGTAAACAAAAAGATTTCATTTGGAAGAGAGGGTCTGCATACATATGTAAGAAGAAGGTAGGCATGAGAAAAAAAGAAGCGATACAAATGCCACTCAGCTGGAGGTACAGAATTTACCTTGTATCTTCAGTTCTGGGGGTAGAAGTACCTTTCTGTAACCATGGCTTAGGTCATGAACTAAAGATGAAGATGGGTTGGTACAGTGCATGAGAGCCTAGGTTCTTGAGTATGACTGCCTATGTTGGTATCTCCTATCAGCTACATCCTGCCTGTGTGACATGGAGCAATTGCTCATCTCCTTGGGATCCAGTCACCTTACTTTTTAAAACTGAGGGTACCAAAAAATTCTACCTTGTAGGTGGCAGTGGAAATTTCATTAGCCATCCATGTAATAGTGTTAATACAGAGGGAACAATTGATAATGTCAATAACCAGTAGTATGAGCTGACATGGTGGTACAATGGCACATACTGTAATCCAAGCTTTCAGGAGGCAGAGGCAGGAGGATTGCTATATAGAAAGATCCTGTCTTTAAAGACTGAGACAACATACACACACACACACACACACACACTTATGCATACACATTCCATTCAATACTACACATACTGCTATCCTTCCTATTAACCTTCATTGTCAGATTCATTTGCTTGGTGTTTCTAGAGACCCATAGTTTGAAATTAAACTTAGCACATTATATTTCCATTGGAAATTCCAAATGGATTATCATTCTACTGTCTTTTCAAAACATTTCTTGGTTTTATATATCTTCCTGGAAGGCATAAAACATCAAGTCAAAGTGTACAAATGCTGAGAAGATCAAACTGGTAGGTCCCAAAGAAATGCTGTGATCTATCAAGATAGAGATCATAATAGCTGCTTTAGGTTATTGTAAGTTTCACCAGACTCCATTTTCTGAATTTTTTTTCCCTTTTAACTACTACACAAAGCCTTGAAAACTAATCAGAATAGAAGTTATATGACTAAGTATTCTGGGACCCTGGGCAGGGGAAAACCCATGTAAATATTGAAAGAGGGTCTGCGGATTTGGCTCAGGGGTAGAGTACTTGCATACTGTGCACCACAAAAGCCTGGGTTCAATTTCTAGCACTGCTAAAAAGGTGCACAAGTGTGGAAGGGGGTGGGGGAGGGGATATTCATTTAAAGATCCGTAACTCGTGCTTCATAAGATGCATATAGATGGGAGTTTAGATGATGCCAACTTGGGAATGAATTTTAGCTAAAATAGAATTACGTTTTATTACTTAAATTGTTCTATGATTTTAAAAGAACAGATGCGATGGAGGAAGGTTTAAGAGTGCACGCAAGATGTTAGGCAAACATGTGAAAATAGCGTCTTGTGTATTCGGGGCCACACCTACATTCTTTGTGTATGTCCACATAGGAAGCGGTTAGACTGGAGGCAGGCAATCCCCTTACGACCTTATCAAAAATAGAAGCCAATAGCTGTAGTGACTCACTCGTTTCCTTCTGCTCGCAACCCTTATCTCGGGCTACAGATTGCATTACAGTTGGTAAGTAATTGTACATTTTTTGTGTGTGTGTGAAGCACCTTGAAATGTTTAGGCATGATAATGAGCTGGCTGCATTTTAGAATTCCTGAACAAAGCTGAGTTTGTGACAGGGCCCTCTTAAATGTGACACTTGGTAGTATTGTGAGAATCCACAGAGTCACTCAAAAGGAAAGAAAGAAAAAAGATCAGATCTGTGTATTTGATAAATAAGAAACTTTCCTATAGCAAAACCTGTTTGTGTTATCCTTTTCTTCACTTCTCACATTCTTTCTTGTGAAGTCTACGTCATTTTGTGCTGAAAGACTTCATGATTGTCTCCTTTACTCTCCCCCCCTCCAGTTTTTCTTTGCATGTTGTATAACTGAGTAGCTGAAAACAATACATGATGTTAGCTGGGGTGAGGATCCAGCTGAGATTAACAAGACACAACTGATTTGATTACTACTACACACAACTGCCCCAAATCAAGGCTGTGATTCGTAGCATCCCCAGCAGCTGAAGATGGCCCAATGGCTCAGTTCTGGATAATCAGAGCTGAGTGGCAATAGGTAATATCACCTCTGAATTTTTGTGTGAGAGGAATAAAGCCCTGTTATCTCCATGTCTCACCACCAACCATGCCTCATCCAATAAAGGGAAAACGGGATGGGTAATAAGGTTAATTCATCCTCATTAGGTGCACTAAAAAAAAGAACCAGGAGAGGTATTTGACAACATTTCAGTGTGTAATTTGAGTGGCTGTCCTGAACCTTTGATAGCATGGCTAGTTTCAGTAGAAATATATTTTTTACTTATTTATTATTTTTTTATTTGAGTTGGAGTCTCATTGTATAGCTTTGGCTGGACACATACACATKCACATATCACACACACACACACACACAGACACACACACAGACACACAGACACATATATGGATATGCGACACCTATTTGCTCTTTCTCAATCTATGAGGGAAAATGAAAACCGGATCCAAATCATGGCAAAAGAAATTGGTGCTCCAAAGAAATTTTTAAAGAGGAATGAAAAGATATTAACATTGATAGAGAGAAAAAATAATTAAAAATTAATTTGAATACTGAGGGTGGAGGTGCATGCCTTTAGTCCCAGCAGAAGTAGGTAGATCTCTGTGAGTTCTAGTACAGCCTGGTCTACCTAGTGAGTTCCAGGACAGCCATAGCTATATAGTGAGACCCTGTCTTACAAAACCAAAACCAAATGAAAAAATAGTTTGGATTGTTTTATAAAGAGAATAAATATCTGACTTTTGCACTCTTCTCCAATTGTTTCTGCTATATAGAGTTATGAGCCCCTAAATATTGCATCAATTTGAAATGATACAGCCATTTTCTATGAAAAATAGCACCTTTTATTATTTTTATATTTCTCTATGGAACAGTCTTTGAAAAAAATTGCATTCATATCCATATATAAGAAATTCCTAGGTAAACTAAATATTCAACCATTTCTTATATTTTTATCTTTGTCAAAACATAAATAGTGAAGTAAATATATATTTAATCATATCAAAGCAGACAGTTCATGCTATAATTTCTAAACCATTTTATATGTATATGTAAGATAAAAGTTCTTCATTTCAAAGTCTAAATTTTTTTGGAGTATCAGACAAGATAGTTTATAATTTTGGTTTTTAAAATAAAATTTAAGGGGCTATCAACAACAAAACAGGTTCATTCCACTGGCCACCATAATAAGGTCTGGAAACCGTGGCAGTCATTATGTAAATAATTAGGCCCGGAGTGCAAATGATTCTTTCTTTCACTTTAATTTTAATTTTTTTTTCAAAAATACATTTTCTCAATCAATACATTTGCACTATTGTCTCCCCTCTTCCAAATTCTCCCCGATCCTCCTTAATTCCTACCCACCCAAATACACGCTCTTTTCTCTCATTAGAAAACAAACAGGCATAAAAAATGCAATAAAATAAAAACAGACTGGAATAGGACAAAACAAACAAACAGAAAAAAAGAGAAAAGGCAAAAGCACAAGAAAACATACAGAGTAGAGACACATTCATATCCACAGAAACCCGTAAAAACACAACACCGGAAACCATAACATATATGTGAACGACCTGTTAGGGGAAAAAGTGTTCGGACAAAGCATTATGAGACAATGAACCCCCAACAACACCACTGAGTTCATTGTGTGGCCATCTACTGCTGGGCGTGGGGTCTGTCCTTAGAAGTAGTTTGGATACCCAGGGAGACTCGGTTGGAGAAAAGTAAGTTTTCATTTGCAAGTGGTTATCAGCTGGAGCTAGGTTCTGGGTTAGCAATGTGTGCTTGTGTCTACTTCTCCCTTCAGCACTGGGGCCCATCTGGTTTAGGCCAGGTGGGCCTTGTGCATGCTGCATTAGCGCTGATGTGTCTTGAAGACCTTGTGGCCTTGAGGTTCTCCATCCCCTCGGGATTTTAAAATCTTTCTACTTCTTCTTCTGCAGTATTCTCTTACCCCTGAAGAGAGGGATTTGATGGAGACAACCCATTTTGGACTGAGTGTTCCAAGGTCTCTCACTTTTTTCACACTGTCCCATTGTGAGTTTCTGTACATGTTCCTATCCGCTGCGGGAGGAAGCTTCTCTGGTGATGACTGAGCAAGACGCTGATCCGATTCTCAGGCCAGGAAAAAGGAACCCCTGTGAAAAGAGAAGCAGAGTGGCCCCCGATAGTGCAATCCTTGACTTGGTCACTTCCTTTCTCTAGGAAAATAGTGTGGCCCTGAAGAACTACTGCCTTGAACCTCTACATTAACACAAAACTGATCCTAAATTTTATGCTCATTCTTGAGAAAGCATTTTCCATTTTGTTTGTGTGTGCTATGAGATGTGTGTGTATGTTCATATGTGTTCACATGTATGTGAATGCCAGAGGTTATTAATTTTTGAGACACAGTCTCTCGCTGAACCTGGAGCTCCTTGATTTAGCTAGACTAGCTGGCCTGCAGGTCCCTGGGATCCTCCCATCCTTGGCTCCCCCATTCTAGGATTTCAGATGTATAATGTTATGGTCCCTTTCACATGGGTGCTGGGAATCTAAACTCAGGTGCTCACGTTTGGTCAGGAAATACTTTATAGTTTGAGCCATTTCCTCAGCTCCTAGAACAACCATTTCTTTCAAATGTAACATATATTCAACAAAGTCGCAGCATTGGCCAGCATACTACAATCGGACTAGCGGGTTTCCTGATTCTCTTCTCTGTTCTCTGATTATGTTCTGCTAACATTGAACAGAATAAAACTGAACAGAAGAATGGAATACCATATAACCACCCAAGCATTTCTTTCAACATTTTAGTGCTTAATTATTTTCTTAGATTTATTTATTTTATGTTATATGTGTGGGTGTTTTACCTGTCTGTGTGTCTGGGCATCACCTGAGACTCTGGTTCCTCTTGAGGCAAGAAGAGGGCATTGGATCCTCTTGAACTGCAGTTATAGATGGTTGTGAGCTGAGAATGTGGGTGCTGAGAAATGAACCCAGGCCTTCTGGAAGAACAGCCAGTCTCTTAACCACTGACCCATTTTTCCAGCCTGTTTTCAATTATTTTTAAAATTATGATTATTATCAGTTCAATGTGACACAGCAGGAAGGAAGAAATCAAGCGCTGTGATGTCTAGATTCTGTTCCCACCTCTAACTTTAGTTTGTACTGGTATATAGAGAATCAGTGTGCAGCTCTGTCTCATTCATAATATGAAGAGGTTTAAACTAAAAGATCTCTGTAATCTGTTTCCCTGCAAATTACAATATCCTAAAGTTATATTGTAAACAAATATTGAAGATGTTTAATTAGTTAGGTCTTAGTCAAGAACATTGGGTTTTCAGAGCAAGTTCAAGGCCTGGACAGCTTAACAAGCCCAGGAGTGGAGCACCATGGGTTCTGTGGTACTTATGGGTTCAACGGGAAGTTGAACATATGGGGCAATTTTAGTGGAAATTTGAGGTTAAATTTTATTGATGTTAAAAGTGGTAACTCTCTTGGGAGAGCAGGTCCTGTCCCTCGTGTGGGCAGCACAATAGAGCCAACTCCATTCGGGGAAGTATGGGGGAGCCAGTCCAGAAGTTGTGAGCATGAGAGAGCCATCCCTATTTCCTATCTGTCATGTGGTGGCAAGGGCAGAGGGGAGAGGTCTGCTCTTCCCGTGCTCATTAGCACCTGAGGCCGAGGCAGGTGGGAAAGCCAGCCCAGAGGTCCTAAGAGCAGGAGAGCTAGCCCATCCCCATCAGCTGCAGTACTCAGGAGAGTGGCCCGCCCGTACACCTGCCTGGTAACACAGTAAAGCTGGCCCTGAAGGTGTAGGTGTGAGAGGCTCACCCCTGAGGACAAGAAAGCAGGAGAACTGGCCCTGCCCCTTGCTCATGGCTGGAAGGGGTGAACTCACTAGGGCAATGCAGGAGAGCTCACCCTGGTGGTGAGGACAAAGGGCTAGTAGACTGACCAACCCTGCAAATACCCAGGCCCAGAACCAGGGTTATGTGTTGGCCCACCCCAACATCCACCCCATCTATAATCTGCTGTAGTGTGTGAAAGGACCACTGATCCTGCAGACCCAAAACTGCAGGATTTTCACAACATAGGGTAATAGCAGGATAGTCAGGAGGAGTCCAAGTGAATGCCTGGCATCAACAGTGTAGCAGAAACCAGAGGCCTCGAACCAGACTCTGGGCAACGAACACTTGTAAGTAAAGATGTATGGATAAGAGGATTTACTGTGTGACTCACTGGGTTACACCACAGCTTCCACGATGAGATTGATTTTTTCCCTTTTTCCTTTTTTCTTTTAGATTTTCTTTTATTTTCCTTTTATTGGGAGGGGGAGGTTGCAAAGGCAGAGGGTAGATTTGAAGGGATGAGAAATGAACGGGATGGAAACGCCTGACGTGAAAGTCACAAAGAATTAATAAAAAGAAGGGAAAAGTTGCAACTGTGAATCATCTCTTTGAAGTGGGTATTTGGGTTGAGTATAATTATTTCATACTTGATGAGAATTTAAATATAGAACCAGTAATTATAGCCCATAGTTACACATGGAATATGTTAAGTGATGAATAAGTCTGCAAATCATTGCTAAATTAATTTTTTTCTGTGTGTTTGTTTTGCAAACTCTTTCAATTTACCAATGCCTCAGCGTTTGAAGAAAACTTTGACATTGTAAGAATGTCAACTTTGCTCAGTTCGTAAGATACAGTAGAAATTAACCTAATAGAAAAAGTCCTATATCTCACTATAGAGCAAAATACAGACATTGGCATTTCCTGTAGCCCATTGTGTGCCTTCTCAGAAAACCCATTCCTCTTTTTCATTATTTTTTTTCTGAGTTAGGATTTTGCTCTGCAGCCCAGACTGGCCTCAACCTCACAATCCTCCTGTCTCAGACTCCCAAACACTGGAATTATGGACTTTCATCTCATGCCTAGCTTTACTGCTTTTCTCATTCTGACTACTAAGTCTTTTTTTTTAAATTTATTTAATTTTAAGCACATTGGTGTGATGGTGTTAGAGTCCTGATCCAAACTGAGTTACAGACAGTTGTGAGCTGCCTTGTAGGTGCTGGGAGTGTTTGAACCTGGGTCCTCTGGAAAGGCAGCCAGTGCTCTTAACTGTTGAGCCATCTCTCCAGCCCTGACTACTAAGTCTTTGCAATCGCATAATACTCCCACCACCCCTGACTCCACCAAGATGCTCCCCCTGCCTCTGTGTCCCATAGTCATGACGCATCTCACTGTGACCTTTTTCTATCAGTAGCCACACAGACACTGAAACATCTCAAGGGAGCAGTTTGCCTCTCATTTCTCTTGGTTGGTTTTAGGGTTGAGCATTCATTCTTTGTCTGTGGCTAATGCTCATATTTATATCATGTAGTTAGCATTAGCCTCATTTACACCAGTTTCAAATTCATCCAAATTATATCATCCATTTATGCTGGTTTCTACTTGACCTTCAAAAATGAAAGTCGTTACCAAATGTGTAAGAAATGTTACTGATTCAATGAGTTTGCCTCGGGACATTCATTACCACTGTCCTTAATTCTCAGCTGATTTATGCTGATTTTACAATTCTACAGAGAAAAAAATGCCCAATTATTTCGATTCTAGGCAATTTCATCAGCTGCTAAATGAATACAGATAATGAAAGGAAGAGATGTAAGTTAAGGAAACCTGATTTATATGCGTAAGGCAAGTGCTTCCAACTGAATGCCAACAGCTGCCTTCATTATTCCGATGAGAGTCATCAGAACACAGGATCAGAGTTGCTTGGCGTTGGCTGACTGATTTGGACATCAGGGACAGGTAAACCGTAGCCGAGCAAAGATTGCATATGGCTAATAACTGTGGGCACTGGGAGCCACGTTTAGATTAATGTTATAAGCTGGATAATGAAGAATACTCTAAAACAAAATCTTCATGATATTGAAAACTGCAACAAGAAGATAGAGCTAGGTTAGCAGGAACCCTAGTGTTAACAGGCATGCTTGACCTCACTCTGAAGGTCAGGTTTTCTTTCTAGAGTTCCCAGCTATAACCTATAGGTATCCAATGGGCAGTTACACTTTACAGGAGGCACTCAGAGTTAGAAACATTGTCAGGATTGAGTCATCAGTTTGGGAAGAAAAAAAATCAAGTTTTTAGATTGTTTTTACACAATACTGAACCTGTTTGTATAGAAGATAATTCAAAATATTGAAAGATTAGTATTAACTAACTCAATTCCTGGGCTTGATTGTGTTATGTCTTGCTGTCAGTACCTATATTGCATTTAATTGCAAGGAAAATTGTTTTTCTTAAACCATAGTACATCTATATTCAGCTAGTGAATGCAAATTATTTAATAAGTTGTCGCTGAATTCTTGTCATTATTTAGGAGTAAAGTGCTAAATGCTCATTCTGTCTGGTGTGTGTGTATTCTCCAGTGGAACCCAAGAAATCTTACAGACAACAGACAAATTTCTCCCACCTTCGGGAATGTGTCATTGGTAAGCTAAGTACTGAAATGCCTTGCTTCTACTGAATTATTCATAGCTCTGTCACCCAACTAACAATTATGTCTTCACTTTAGGAGAATAATTCCTTTTTATGTCACATGAAGGATTCATAATAAGACACTCATGTAATAAATCTGAGATATTGTATTGTTTTGTCTTTAAGAACCTCTGTAATTCACAGATCCAACGGCAAAACATCAATGTTTTCAACTACTATAGTAAGCTATGCTGATGGTGTATACCTGTAACCCTAGCACTCAGGAAGTAGAAGCAGGAGGTTGTTCAGTTCCAGGCCAGCCTTGGCTACACGGAAAGACCCTGTTTTCATAAAACAAGAAGCCCCAACCTAAATCCTTTTGTTGGATTGCCCACATACTGGAGCTTTCAACAAAGCTGGGACAGTTTTTGCCCTGCTCAGCCTCTTTCAGGAGACTGGTGTCACTTTCGAGCCTTTCAGCCCCCACTCGTTGCTATTCCAGCACTATCAAACACTTCCTACCTTGAACTTTCTCTGGCCTGGACATTTATCTCACGAATTTACAGATATTTTTTTTCTGTCATGTGTTCCTTGACAAGAGAAATCTGTTCAAGGACAGAGAAGTCTGTGCACCCAATCCTCTCAAAGTCAAATGTGTTCCTAAAAGGGTGATGGGGCCCGGGAAGATGGCTCCAGCAGTAAAGTGTTGCCGTGCAAACATGAGGACCTAAGTCTGGAGACTCAGCATCTACATAAAACTCCAGGAGCAGTGGTGTGTACCTGTAATCCCAATGTGGGGATGAAGACACAGGAGGATCGCTGGGGGTTCCTGGCCACACAGTCTAGCGTAACCATCAAGTTCCAGGTACAGTAAGAGAGGCATTGTTCCAAAAAAACTAAGGTGGAAAAAGAGGAAGATATTCAACATCAATTTCCAACCTCTACATGTTCGTGCTTACATGTATACGCTTACCCACACACACATATGCACAGATGTATACACATTCATATCGCACACACAAAGCGTTACAAAAGACGGATTATGTCTAGATCCAGACCAAATTATGAAAGACAAACTAGTTTCAATTAGGAATATGAATTGAAGAATATGAAAAATCAAGAATATGAAAGATGCAGAGTGTTCTGTTAGGCAGTAAAGAAACCAATGTAATCAAAGCAAAGCAAAAAAAGCTTTATTTTAATCAGGATAAAGGTATAAAACATTAACTGACTCAATTGGGTCATTTAAATTGGTTTGTAAGCTGCATAAACTTGAAAATAAAAAGAGGCAGAATCCAGTTTTGTTTTGTTTTTTTAAATATGAGGAATGTTTCTTCTTTTCTTCCTTTTTTTTTGGGGGGGGGTTAGGTTGTTTATGCCTGTAATCCCAGCACTTGGGAGGAGGAGACAGATAGATTGATTCAAGTTGCAGAAGAGTTCCAGGCCAGCCTGGGCTACAGAGTGAGAACCTGTTTCAGGAGACGAACAAAAAAAACGTAGAAACTTTTATTAGCATATATTGTACATGAATTTTGACAATTTCATACATGCATGTAAAGTACTCTAATCATATATATCTCTTCTTTTTCCTCACCCTTCTTAGATCCATGGCTTTTCCTGAGACAGAATCTGGTTATGCAGCCCAGGTTCACCATGAAATCACTGTCCTTCTGCCTCAGCCTCTTGAATACTTGGATCACAGGAATGCAACACATGCCCAGCTTCTCATACCCTCTCTGTCATAATTTATGGAACAGCAATAAAAGTGCAAACTTTTTTTCTTTTCATTTATAATTAGATGAATCCACATTTTCTTCTGTCTGATTTTGTTTAGAGTCAGGTTGGATTTTTTGGATTTGGATACGGTACTATGAAGACATTATTGAAATATGTGAAATCTTAGTCTTTTGTAATATGATTCCTGGCTTAAAATATGTCATTATGGCAGGCTTATCTGCTATTTTAAAAGCATCTTGATGCTTAAATATTTTAGCTGCTAAATGAGACAAATGTCTGCAGAGTCTCAGAACAGTTGTATAAAAATAGAACTTAGGCAAGAATGTGTCTATGCAATCACCATAACAACCGGTGTGAATGGATACGAGACTGCTCTCTAATGTGTAAGGAAGCACAGAGCTTTCATTGTTTAAAAAAACTGGATTGACTCTGAGATTAGAGCTAGAGTTCCTAAATTGAAAAGATACCTTCTCTCTCTTTCTCCCCCGCCTTGTCCCCCACCCCTCCCCAGACAAGGTCCAACTATGGCTAGCTAGAACTTACATTTCTCCTGTCTGATTGTTGGCATTATAGTATGCACTACCAGGCCCAGTTTACAAGGGGAACTCTCTCAGTTTATCAAAAAAAAAAGGTAAGACAAAAATACTGTATGCCAAAAACCCTGTCTTGAAAAACAAACAAAAATGTTGTAAACCAAAGGATGTACATTTAGTGGGTTTTTTCCTATCAACTCAATATAATTGACATGATGGAATTAATTTATTTACCATAAATGCAGGTGATGGATGTTAAGAACTAAAAAGCAATTATAAATGAATTGGTGAGGACAGGATGAGATTTACAAGATTTGCAGGGAGCCTATGGCAGTACAAAGCCAAAAGGGGGACAGTTATTTGGCATCATTGAGTCTCAGGTTTTCATTCTCTTAAACCACCACCACAGAAAACCAATAAATCACTCCCACCTAATCTTATAAGTAAACAAGTAAAAAAAATGTTTCTAAAGGCTTCCTAATACAAAACCGCTTTTAGCCGAACTTCGTTCAGAGGCTTGCTTTACACCACTGTTTTGTTTTTGTTTTGTTTGTTTTCCCCTCCTGTGTTTTAAAGCATACTCTTGAAGCTGGGAGGTGGGGGCACACACCTTTAACCCCAGTACTCAGGAGGCAAAAGAAGGTTGACCTCTGAGTTTGAGGCCAGCCTGGTCTACAGAGTGAATTCCAGCACAGCCAAGGATACACAGAGAAACCCTGTCTCAGAAAAAAAAAATACTCTTGAGATGTATAATCTATTATATCACTTTCAGAGAAGTATGGTTGTATTGCTATTAATGAAATGGTAAATCATAAAATAATATATAAAGATCCAACAATGGTTTTGCTTATGGCAAAAGATATCAAAAGAAGGAAATCAAAGGAGGAAACGGATCTTGTAGTAAAACTCATATTTTGAATGTGTGAAATGGGGATGAGGGTGGGAAGCTTATAGACTAAAGAGAAAATAATGTAGTATATGTGAAACAAACAATTCAGTGGAAAAAGAGAGAATGAAGGATCGATCATGAGAAGTGTGATGATTGCATAATTGGAATGTGGCAGCATCGAGGTGAAGATCAGAAATGCAGGGACGGAGACCAGCAATGCAGGGACGGAGACCAGCAATGCAGGGACAGAGATCAGCAATTCAGGGACGTGATCAGCAGTGCAGGGACAGAGATCAGCAATGCAGGGATGAGATCAGCAGTGCAGGGACAGAGATCAGCGGTGCAGGGATGGAGATCAGCAATGCAGGGACGAGATCAGCAATGCAGGGATGTACTAACAGCAATGCAGATAGAGGAAATGTTTAGGCTGGAGATGAAATTGGTACAGCCATGCAGCCTCTACCATGGGAATTAGACAGAAGAACTACTCGATAACAAAGAAGGACCCCGCCTTGAACTAGAAGGAGCAGGAGGCTTATGGGAAAACGTGATGCTTTTAAGCTTGACCTCATCTGTTTCAAAAGCAATGTGCCAGAAGACAGAATTCTGTGGACCAAGCTGTGTCAAGAAGTGTGGTGAAATGTGCTCAGGTAAGAAGGTGAATCAGAATCTACCTCTCTGTGACTTGGTGAAGGAAAAGAGTTATGATCCAGAAGATTAAGTTCTATTACTAAGGAAGAAGGGGAGAAAGGCAAAAGCATATAAAGGAGGTCGCAAGAGAGCAGGAAAGTATGGAGGAAAATGTATGCACAGAAAACAATCAGGCTGAGGTTAGAGTCCCACATCCTCCAACATAAGACGCAGCTAAGAGCAGTTGCTAACTGGCCCTTAGTTGTCTGATGGAGACCCCTCCAAGCCCGGGTCAGTGGCAGTTGTCAGGGATGTGCTGTACCATCCCTATGATGGACACTGTAGGAGTGTGAGCCTGATAGGTTGAAATGTGAGTGACTGAAAAGTGGCAACTTGAGCCCAGGAGCATCATGGGCAGAGAGGAATGGTTAGGCAAGGCTTGCCATAGAGGATGTGGTAGAAGTCCACATGGGGCCCAAAGATTTGGCATCTTTGCATTCATCCTGGAGTGACTAGCCTGAAGAATATAGGAAGGGCACCACTCTTGCTGTTGTCTAGGTGAACAGCAATTACAGGGTCATAAGACGTGTGCTGAACTTGGCACAGTCTACAGATGGATGCAATTGTTCTCAGGCAAGAACTGTGGGGCACTGGCACAGACAGACAGACAAACAGAAACCACAGATATATGTGGGAGAACAACCATTAGCCAAGTAACCCTAGAAACTGGGTCTATGAAAATTATTAGAGACGTAAGTGATGTATACAAGCATATTTTACTTCACTGTGAGCACCAGGATTTCTATGAAACCATTAGTTGTTTCTGTTACTACAGTTGGGGTTTCCTTCTAAATAGTGGCAGAGGGAATAAATCAAAGTGAAGATAACTTACCTGGAAGACTCAAAATCAACATAAAAAAGTGAGAAAAAAAGAAAAACTGGAGGAAACACCCATTCTCATAGATGGAATGCACAGAACTCAATAAACACCAAAACTATGAGAAAACAAGCTGTTAAGACATCCCCACATTCTTACAGCTGCTCAATGTCTTAAACTTGATTATTAAATGAGAATAGCTGGGAAAAAAATTCAAAATTCCACATAACATGAATCAGAAGAAAGAATGAAAGAATGTCAGAGGTAGAGAACAACCATTTCAATGCCTCCGAGAGAGAGAGAGAGAGAGAGAGAGAGAGAGAATATGACCAAATCTTCCAAGAGCCCTAGGCTATGTAGAGGAGATCAGAGTCAAAAATTCATGAAACAGAAAGGGAAGTTAAAACAAAACTAAATGCGCAGAGAATCTATTCAGTGAAAGTATACCAGAAAACCTCCCAAACCTTAGAGAAAGCAATGGGCATTCAAACACAGAGGTCTTTAAAGCACCCAAAGAGACTTGAGAAGAGAAACTTGTCACTGGTGATCATAGTCAGGATGTCACTATATCATTCCCTTATTACTCAAATGAGAGTATTCTACATTTTGCTTTTTCAATCAATAATATAACCTGGAAATTCATAAAAATCTCATGTAAAAGGTTCTCACTAATAGAATGGCTTGAAAGAATTTGCTGTGAATGGCTGATTAAGTGGTAGTCCTTTGCTTTTTGCCAACAATTTTGCAATGGAAAATTACATTGCAATTTAACGAACATGAAATACTTACTGGATGCATGCAGCCTTCTTTTTTAGCATTGCTAGATAAACGAGGCACGTCCCTTGCCATGAAGGAATGCCTGAATGTAGCTGACTGATAGTTTGTTGCCCTCATGGAAGAACTCAATACAGTCTCTTGTATAAACATTCTTCTTAATCAGAATTTTTTTTCCTATCTCTGAATTGCCACCCTGTTTAAAAATACCCAGTCTCCCTGCTTCTATAAGACAGACAGAATCTTTGTGTGAGTCCCTTTTTATCTCTTTTTGCTATCATACATACTTTCCTCTTTCTAAAAAGTATTCAGTTATTTATTTATCCATTTATTTATTCATTTATATGTGTGTATATGCCATTGTGTACATGTGGAGATTAGGGGAAAACTCACTGTACTCGTTTTTTTCACTTCACCCTGAGAGTCCTCGAGACTGAACTCACATCACCAGGCTTGGGGGCAGACACCTGAATCTGCTGAATCATCTTGCCATCCCTTTCACTTTTAATTAT
>LOEQ01006494.1:99213-117274 GCA_001685075.1 Bramus lutescens | reverse complement strand
CCTCAACTGGCCCCATCCTATTGCCACACTGATGAATATCTTGCATATCACCATTGAACCTTCAGCTGGCGATGGATGGAGATTGAGACACAGACCCATATTGGAGCACGGGACTTAGCTCCCAAGGTCCAAATGAGGAGCAGAAGGAGGGAGATCATGAGTAAGAAGGTCAGGATTGCGAGGGGTCCCACTGAGGCGATGGGGCTGATCTAATGGGAGCTCACTAAGGCCAGCTGGACTGGTACTGGTGGAGCATGTGATCAAACCGGACTCTCTGAATGTGGCTGACAAGGATAGCTGACTGAAAAACCAAGGCCAATGGAACTGAGTTTTGATTCTATTACATGTACTGGCTATGTGGGAGCCTAGTGTGTTTGGATGCTCACCTTCCTAGACCTCGATGGAGGGGTAGGACCTTTGACTTCCCACAGGGTAGGGAACCCTGCCTGCTCTTTGGACTGGAGAGGAAGGGAGAGGGGGAATGGGGGAGGGTGAGGAAAATGGGAGGGGGGAGGAGGTGGAAATTTTTAATATTTAAACAAATTATAAAAAACATGATTGACAGAATACAGAGAATTTCCCACAGATAACAAAGAACTTTTGTTTCCATAGGAAAATTTGATTAAAAAATAACACTGATGCATATTGTTGCCTTTAGAAAAATTTTCTTACAGTGTGAGTAATTTGTTGATGATGGAAAATTTTTACATTTGTCAAAGAGCGAATCAAAGATAAAATGCTGATAGTACAATATTTTCTGTATTTCAGGGTATCCTTAAATTTGATAAAGGCATTCTTAGAGCATGAGACAGATAAAGTCTGTCCAGAAGAAAACTACTAAATAGGGTTCAGGAAATATCACTGGGGAAAAATATTTCCAATATTAGCTTTAAAAGTGCAAACCTAAATACATTGTTCAAAAATACAATACTGTCAAAGGTCATGATATCCAAGATGATGTGAGTTAGGTTGAGAGAAATCTTCTATTTTGAATCAAATGAAATTGATGAAGTAAAATACCTGGAGTGTGTGAAGAAGCACTGTCATTGGGTGTTTGAGAGAAAAAAAAACTTTATCCCAGAGCCTGGTAGAGCAGACTGTTTGGAAGGACACTAACACAAAGCACTCACAGAGCCTCCTTAGCAAGATGAAGGTATGGGATCTAGGCTTGGTGGGTGTGGAAAGCTTGAGGCAGGGGGAACTGATGAATCCTCCCCTGAATGTAAGCCCTTGATTTGGGTTTTCTAATATCCTCTATTACATGTCAGACATGCTTCTTCCGGGGCGTAAAAACTCAAGAAAGAGAGGAGCACATGGCTAAGTGCAAATAAAGTATATATCTTATTCAGTTAGCAAAACATCAGTGGAATTAGATATATGTAATAGCAGATATTTGTATCCAGAGATCAAAATGAATCCTAATCCAAAAGGTTTTAAAATAGCATCATGTTGTTTTCTCTTTTAATTGGTACTGCATTTTAAACTACATCTATCCTAGTCAGCTGCAAAAGGAAATTATCTGAATCTCTGTCCCTTTAAAGAACTCAAGATTCAAAGGTTGAGATGGAGTTCTGTTCCCCAAAGTGGCTGAATAGCAAGCTGGTGTCTAGCTCTCCTCCCCCGTCTTCCAAGAAGTTCTCCTCCTTTCCCTCCTTGAAAACCCTTCACCCCCCAGGCGCCTCCTCCCTATAACTTCCAGTCAGCTAGTTGTGATGTAACCTCCTGACGGCAGGTGGATTTTATTTAATCAAACACATCTTTGCATCATTAAACAAATGTTCTGGAGCACAAAAGCAACACACTATAAAATAATGTTCTACATCATTGTCATCGTGTTTTAAAAGCTTGGATTTGAATGAATTTACCTAGGGAGAGAATATGGCACCAAAACAGTAGAAATTTATGTTTTAGGAAATCTCAGCTGTTAAGGGCAAGGAGAAAACCTTGAACTTGATGGTATATAACTATAATACAAATGTTTCAGATTCTGACATACATGACTATAATATCGAATACCAAAGAAAAATCCCCCAAGCTATTAAGAGATAAGGACATAGCAATGAGAATCCTATTAATAACTGGCCTAGTCAGCGTTTTGCTGCTGTAACAAGTATAAGAAATTATCAAGTCATGAGAAAAGGTTCGTTTTCCTCACAATGCTGAAGATCCCAGTCTGTGACTGTTTGGCACCCTCGCTTTAGTCTTTCTTTGGTCAGTAACAGCAGGAAAGCAAGAAAGCATGGAAGAAGAAAGTTTTCTCCATGGTAAGGGTATAACAGGTAAGAAAACAGGGCCCAACATGCTCTTTTAATATCATTTCTAAATGAGCAAAAACTAGACTATGTCTGCCAAACATTTCTTCCCAAAAGTGTCTTGGTGTAAGTACCAAAGTTTTGATAAATGAGTCTTCAACATTTACAACCCAAATTGCCTTAAAAAAAAGCTTAGCAGATGGTCAGCCTGCTTCTTTTTTTTTCAGATTTTAGTTCTGCTACGGGCTTACTTAAACAGATGTAACTGTCATATTTTAACAGTACAAGCACTACATACAACTTCTACCTTTGCCCATTTGACCTTGGATATTCTCAACTTTATGTAAGTATTTACAAATAGACATACCAATTTCCAAGTGGATATTTGTCTGCCTTTCATGTAATTACTCAGTAGAGCTTGCTATATATTCATAGAACAGCATGCACAAACCTTGGTATTTAAACACAGCACTCTTTTGGCAACTGAAGTCTTAGGTAGATGACAGTAAAATCCTGACTTGTAGTTCACTTTTTTGGAATTAAAATTATGAAGCAATTAATACCCAATTCAGACATGCACACCTTGTTTCTTTAGTGTAAATTTCAGTCTATTCATGAAGCACTGTACTAAAACTCTGTCAGTTCTATGCTAATGAAGTAGGAGATTCTTTCCGTTATGTGATCCAGAGAGGAAATCCAGTGGTCCAAGTAAAAATTCTCTTGGTTGTTTAAAGTTTCTTGATTTTGTGATTCATCTAAGTGATATAATTTTTAAGTTGCAAAATAGCTCTGTGGCTTGAGACAAGAGCGGTGCTCACTCTTAGTCTCATCAGAAGTCCAGATTTGGCACAATAATTTGCATCCATGGGATTGCAATATCATTGCCCACTGCTTACATGTGGTCTGGGAAAATGGAATGGATCATAGTTACAACAATTATAATAATAACTAGTTGAATCATGCATGGCATTAAAGAAGAAAAATTAAAAATTAGAGATCTTAAAAATAAAGCTTAGCAGAGAAATCCTGGAGGAAAGATTTGAACCTAGAAGCTAAGAGATTGAATGCTGACAGGGATTAAAGAAATCTAATGGTACTAGGAAAGTTCTGTTGCAAGAATCTGGACCATCCACACACAAAAGTAGAAAGTAAGATTGACATTCAGAAGTGGACATTATGTCCTATGATTTATATAGTCTTTTATATAGTTTAAAGATAGCAAATTAATTTGCTAAGAGCAAAGTATTAAGTGGGATTTTATAGATGTAGAAGAGAAAATAATTGGAGAAAACAGAAACTAAGAATATGGGGGTATGGTGATAATAGCAGAAGTTACCAGAAAAAATCTAAGGCGAATAATTACAATTACTTAGGAAATTTTATTTGAAGTTCAGTTTTATTAATGAAATGTAAAGCAATAACATTCAGAATAAGTTTAAGATGAACTGAAGAAAAGTTAAGAAAAAAGACCCTCTTATCCAAGAAGCCGATGTAGTCCTCGGGGAGCCGGGGGGGCGGGGAAGAAAGGAAAAAAAAAAGAACAGCAATATAGCAATCTTGATGGAGAAGTCTTTAAGTTGAGATATTCAATAAAGAGTTAGTGCCATAAATAAAAGTATTTTTATTAAGAGACTTCTTGCTCCGTAGGTGGAAATGGTTCCTTTGTGTACAATCTCTGGTCTCTGGATTGAAATCGGGATCTCTTTAAAAGGCATGTGTGAAAAGCTCAAGTCACGCAATGAACCAAAGGCTATCAGGAAGTAATGGCTCATGTTTATATAAGTTATGCTGTAAAGGAGATAGGACATAGGAAGAGAAATGTGGTTTTGTTTGTTTGATTGGCTTTTGTTGTGTTAGGGATCAACCAAGGTCTTCTGCTTGCTTGACAAGCCTTGGATCACTCAGCTGCATTTCATCCCCCTACCCCTTCCCTTTTGAAATCATGAGAAGTGGCTTATGGAGCGCCAGGTTTCTTTGGGGTTATGATGTGATGACATAGTTTGTGAATAAATTAAGAACATAGTTTTAATTGTACAAAATTAGTGATTTTTCTGGTTAAGATCCAAAAGGCTTGGATGAAATGATGCCGTAGATAAAGCATAGAAAATAAGGTGTTTAATTGAGAATTTTATGATGTTCCTGTTGAACACTGAAATAAAGTTGACTTGATAACTGATCTATCTAGAAGGATCCGTTGCCAAGTAACTGGCTGATAAGGGGTAGAAGCAAATCTCAAATTGAATTATTTATTGAAGAGTACAATTTTCAAACCTGCTTACTGCAGCCATTTTATCAATGAATTAGATGCAATAATATATAAAGTATTTATGAGGAGAAGACAAATTGTAAAGTGTATTAGTGTGCAGATAAAGAGAAATGAAAGAAGGAAGAAGGAAAGGGCAGTAACATGTATTTTTAAATAAGGACATCAAATTTGTCTGCATATCCATAGACTTAATACTCACGACCACCACAGTTCTTGACAAGGGCACAACATAACCATTTTACCTATATTCTTTGTCCAATATTTATGGTTTGACAATTTAGAGAAAAATAAATTTAGAAAGTAAATAGAAATAGGATGGTAGTATACAATGGTCTGTGAACAGTGTTGGTTCATGTACACATGGTTGCCCTTGCCAATAACAGATATAGGCTTGGATTTAGACTGTCCATTTACTGCGCACATCACAGGACTTCATTCCTATTTCTAGTCTTCATTTTCCTTCTCTGTGTATGGTTTGTGTATCACTGAAACACACCTACTGTGTAGGTGTTGGTGTTTCTCATATGTAGGCAATTTGTTCCTATTAAATTGTAAGATAAATGAATACACATGTATTTGTGAGTGCTTTAAAGAGAGAAGAGATGAGATAAATGTTGGCAACAATTATTTGAATACTCGAATACTTATTGGTTCAAATTGCACCTTTAAATTTTTGGTTTAGATAAATACATTAGTGTTCAAAATAATGATGGCTAGGTCACAGAATGAAGATTTGGGATCATCAAAATATAGCTACCAGCTAAAATTGTGGTCCCTGAAGAGACTGAATGAAGACAGAATGTACTATGGCTGTAGTTAAGATTCTGATGAGTAAAATGGGACACAGGGTAGGGGTTATGGAGTTATTATCTACAGTTTATTGCTTCAAAATCATTCTACAATTTGAATAAAAGTTTTCTCTCATTCATTTAGAACTTGAAATTTAAATTATATTAGATTTAAGACAGCTGTGATATAGCCATGCATCTTAAATAAATTGAATGCAGTTGAGTTCTATTGTTAACTAAAGATGTTAACATCTTTTTAGTTATTTACTTATGGACACACATTCAAACACATACATCTTAAAGGAGCCATGGTAGGCTATTTGACACATGTAACTCCAATGATGGAAAGATTATCCATTGTATTAGTAATAAAATGAATTAACAACCTTAACTGGGCTTTACTTTTAGAAAGGTCTTGAAATAGGAATTCATTTATAGTAGCTATAGACTCAGCATCCAAGTTGAACTAAATATATCAATTCAGATTTCTTTTCTTAAATGTTGGTAAGTGCATATATTACTGAAGAATACTTAATTGTTTCTTTTTTTATTTTTCTCAACATCGTTGGTCTAAATTGGGGCAAACACTGTCATGCTGGGTATTTCTATCTGCTGGTCTGTAAAAGGAAAATGTGTTGATTTTTTCCCTCCAAACCTAAGAGAGGAAAATCTATAGTTGCTTTTCTTCTGCTCCTCACCTCTCTTTAAGGGCAAGAAATAAAGATAATAGCCAAAACACATGCAGTACTTAAATGTTGTCCAATGGTCATCATATTTATATTATTTATGGATGCCACTGTTCATGGTGATTTAAAACTACATTAAAGTCAAACCTGGGAGGACATCATAAACAGCTCTTTTTTAAAGGGCATTGTGAAGGAGAGCCTTTAATCTGATTGATGAAATAAATTGAAAGTAATCTATCCTCTATTCAACAGCTTGTTGATGATATGAAAGAATTCCTACTCGAGCAAGCAAGGCTTTAAAGAGAAAGGACCTCTTTCATCCTGTCAGCCTCTCATTTTTAGAAAAAAGTTAAGTTTTTCATCATGGTTCAGGGGAGTCCTTGTAAAACGTTCATTGAAAATTTAAGAGCAATTACAGTGTCAGACAGAGAGAAAAATTGCTTTTACTGAGTGAGAGTTCTCTGACAGATGCATTGTGGGAGAATTGATTCTTTCTAAGGGATAAGTGAATTGTCATTGTTAGGCCCTTCTCATGACATCTAGCTAGATGGCATCTGCTTTGTAACAGAAGATTTGAATCAGACAACTGTACTCAACACTAGACAGTGTCGAGATTATTTCTGCAAAGAAATGAGGCTTTGCTCTGCATGGCATCCACTGAGCTTTTAAAGATTACAGATGAGCAAGGGTTTCAAAAAAAAAGTTAGAAAAATCAAAAACAAAGCTTTATAGCCACTTCAGAAAGCCTGGATGTTTAACCCATAAGGAA
Organism: Bramus lutescens; assembly: GCA_001685075.1. NCBI lineage: Eukaryota > Metazoa > Chordata > Mammalia > Rodentia > Cricetidae > Bramus > Bramus lutescens. The sequence continues at coordinate 110,513 of LOEQ01006494.1, read as the reverse complement.
GTCCGTCAAATCCTGTGGAAACCGTAGAGAGAAAAGATCAATGGGATACCTACTGGCTCCATTAGCTTGGTGTAAAAGGGCGGGAGGGAAAGCTGCTCTTCTGCAAGAGAAGCTACATTAGTCCAGGGATTTTGCGGGATCAGTTCACTTCGCAGAGAAGAAGAGAAAGTGAATGAAGATTCTTGGTGGGCCAAGCCGGGAGAGAAGGGGCTTGCCAGGTAATACAACTGGTGATAAGAAAGTGGCTGAGTGACTGGGCGGTGTCTCTAATTAGATGTTCATTTGCATAAAAGAATGAGTCAGTGCTAATCCAGAGTGAGGCGTGAGAAAGAAGAGTCAGAGATCCACAGACAGTGCTGTCACTCAAATGCTCAAATGTGCTGCACCTTCAGATAGCAGTGCTAGTGTGCTGTGTATGCTTTTAGAGTGAAAGAAAGCATATGCTTGCTTGGGAAAAGCATGCATTTTTAATCAAGAAAATAATTCCACATCTCATAAATCGTCACAGCTGTATGGGTATTAGCTTTAGAATTTGTGCTAAGCGTTTTGTTAAGTACACAGCCAGAAAATAATATTACCTCATGTTATAATTGGGATAAATTACATGTAATCAGTATTTCAGAAGATTCATTGATAATCTGAATCTGTGCTTTATTTTATATTTGTTGTTTAGCATAAATGTTGTGGTTATGATCTGACATGAAAAATCTTTGCACAAAATCAGCTTTTGAAATTTTCAGTTGAACTTAAATTCAACAATGGACAAAACTATGACATATGGGGCATCATGAAAACTTCAATTTAAATAAGGGTTGTTGAATTGACTCACAGATATCTTGTGTTGATAGAGCAGTGCAAAAATTTGTATTATTGAATAACTGAAATTTCCAATAAATGTATATATATATATATATTTCTTTAACTTCAGTATATACATTTTTAAAATGTTTTCTGGATTTTTATCAAAATCCGCAAAATATTAGCATTCTTTTCTTTTTCCCATTTCATTTATCTTAAATTTATTTTGTACAACTAAATGTCTTAAGAATCTTTAGAAGTACACAATGCCAGCATAATCTTTGTAGGAAAGTACGTGTTCCCAAAAGAGTGGCATTTGTCCTGATTCCTCCTCTGAGCATTCTCGTGTTTAAGTTTTCCCAGAGCCCCTTACCAATGTTTATTTGACTCCTCAAATGAACTGACAATGACTCAAAAGTGCAAATTTGAACGCCACCAGCAGAGTGCAGCTAAAATTAAACAGCATGCGAATCTCACTGCTTGAACCTCCGGTATTTTTCTTTTAATATTCATACACATTTGTTTCTCTCAAGATGGCAAAGTGTTCTTAAGTACTTTACTAACGACTGAGTTATTTCATGTGCCTCTACCGTAGGAAACAATTCATTGCTTGGAGAATTGCACAAGGAAAGAGAATATAACCTACCCAAGGAGTTACAATTTAAAGTCTTTGATATAATAAATATCATGGTATATACCAAGTTCAAAAGAATGTGCTTGATTGCAGAGAGTTGCATAGCTATGAATGTAACAGTGGCATCTATGCAGCTAAACTGAATGCAACAAGCACAAAAATGCTGCATCTATCCAGTATTTAAAAACTAATAGGCAAAGAAAATCATGTCTTTTAGCATCACAGGGGCATACCTATGAATAGTATTATAGGGTCCTTCACTTAAAGCAAATGGAACAGTCTTAAGACAGTATTTGATAAAGTATTATAAAAGCCCAAACTCAAAGGACCTAAATGGACATCTTGTATGTAAATACTTGTTTTTCATTTTGTAAGAAACACTGCAGAGTATTCTGAATTCCAAAGTAAGAGCATTTTAAAGGGGGTGGGGAAATGTGATGTCATGTGATCTGAGTGCCCTTCAATAGTGTGAACTCTGAAGCATTCCAGAGACCGGTTTATCCATAAACTCCTGTGAGAAGACATGTATGGAATTATAAATTCTATCTGATTAATGACTACAGTGGTGCATATGAAGTAGGCTATGAACTTCTTTGTATTAAATAAAATCCAGATTAGAGTTCTATTTTACCTGGAAGTTCATTTTTCCTAAAATTCATTATTTATTACTATATATTTGTTATTATTCATATTATTGATATAGTTATTAATATGTGTTTATCATTTTTCTTCCAAGGTACATTTGAAGCATGAATATAAGAAAAATATGAGATTTTTCAGGGAAAAATGACATGATCTTAATAACGACAGTTAAATATGAGCGTCATTGCCCCATACAGAGAAAGCATTGCTGAGGTCTGGAAAATAGAGCCCTTCTTTATGACTCATATCCTCCAAGAGCAACCTTGGCCATCAGAGCTGCCACACTTTACTCCCTGGCTGTCACTGACAACAGACAATATTTTGCTATATGAAGGAGTTTCTAAAACACATGTAAGACAAGCTAAGATATCTAAAATTTTGGTTGCTCTATGGTGAATTTGTGCTTGTGAGAGACACAAAAAGTAACATGTGTTACTTCCACTCAAAATTAATGGTTTTCTTGTCCCATGAATTCTGTCACTCCAGCTGATCATGTGTTTGTGAAACTTTGCCATCTGTGGCAATGTGTGTTATTCAGCGTCACTATGAAAGCTGCAGTATAGCAGCTTCCTTTCTTCCCAATCTGTGTAGAAGAATTACTTTAATCTTTTCTCTCTATGAGAAAAGATAAATGCTATCTGCTGTATATACCCGATGAAACACTTATCTGTTTTGATAATGAATGAATCCATTTTAAACACATGCTATACTATCCATCTTTTGTGGTTCAAAAATGGATGACAGTGTGATTATGTCTTCATGAGATAAGCAAATGTGTGTATTCTTAGATCCTCTGGCTTTTAAAATACCAGCAAAGTACAGCTGTGCGAATTAGTCATTTTTCTTAATGGAGACTTCAAATTTGGTAGCCTTTTATTTCTTATTGAATGTTATGTCACAGTTCATTTTAAAGAGATTAACTTACACTTGAGTGGAATGTACTAATAATTTATCACACTTTTATGTAATTATTTTGTAAAGTATATATCATAAAACATCATCTCCATGACCAGGGATACTATATCTATGAGAAAAGATATTATCAGTCCTATTTATTGGTCTGAGAAGAAAGTATTAAATTAAATGTAGAACACACAGCTTCCTGATATGCCATACAGGCTGAAGGTTTTAACAGAAAGTTATCACCATTCATGTATATAGAACACAGCCATTCAAGCTATAGAAATACAATTTTGGATGTAAGAACAGGAAATACAATTGCATAAGAGTTGAAGACATTTTTTAAATTTTAAACTTAGAAAATTTAAAGAATTTTTCTATGATCAGTTATGCATATTTGAAAATATCCAGAAACAAGCATCCTTAAGGTACTAAAGACATGAAAAGTATTTTTCTCAGTGCTAGCTCATTGTCTTATCTTTAACATTGTCCTTTCTGAAAGTCCCTTGCTGTGCCCTCGGAAACATGTCACTCTCCTCATGCTTTGCCCCATACATGAATATGTGGAGTTGACAATCAGCTACCAGCCATAAGAAATATTCTTGAATATGGCAAAAGTACAAGATGGAAGAAGTAAACCTACGTCAAACTCAAAAAAAAAGACAGCAAGTTTTGGATGGCTTTTAATTAAATATACTTTCAAACACTGCTTTTCCTCATCTCCTGTTTCTTACTGTGTACTCAAGATATTTAAAATTAAATGTGATACTTGCTAAACCCAGTGCATCACGCATCTGAACAAGTTGAAGGAGGAGACAAAAGGCAAAAATTCACCCAGGCTGCTAATCTTCTTATAATAAAAAAAGGAAGCTACAAAACCCTCTCATCAAAATGTAGATTGTATGAGGGGAGAGAAGAAATTGCTTAAAATGATCAGAGATTAAGCAAATGCCCTTTTCTAACTTTTAATGTGAAACATAAAAGCTCTAGTTTAATTTGATCTAAAAGGATTCATTCATTCTCCTTGAATCAATCAGCTATTTTAGCCACTATTTGGCAATGGAGTGGGCAATAATCGGACCTAAAATAGTTTAAACTTTGAGCTTTTTCTACTGGAGCAGCTTCGTTATCACCTTGTGTCGTAATGGCATGCCAGCACGGGGATTTGCTTTCCCAAAGTGATTAAGGAAATGGGAAGATAGAAGAGGGTAACTGGTAACACTGGTGATAGCAGGGTGTCTCTGTGAGTTATATCTAAAGCCGTGATGACACTAAATTGCTCCCTCGAAAATACATTGTTCTGTGTGACATGTCTCACAGAGTGTAAGATTGACAAATTATGTGTAATATTGAGAATTTTGAATTAATCGTTTCTCAATGAAGAGGTGTTTAATTAATGACAGTCTCAATACACTTAAACTGATATATGTTCTTGCATTAGAGAATGTCAATTATGTTTACATGCTGATTCATAACTTGGAGTTTTACAGTCCTTATTCAAAGAATCTTTAATTTCATAGTTCAATGAAATTTACTTTGGAAAATTCTGTTATATTTTTTATTAGTTCATGAAAAGTCTATATCCTAAAAGAAACAAGTTATACCCACACAGAGTATATTAGGGACAAAGCCCCCAAAGCATTAGATCATCATACATGGCTCTCAACTTCTTAGAAAATCAAAACATATGTGTTTCCAAATTCTCAACTTGCCATAGGAACACTCTTGAGGTTAGTTTTGAACAAGCTGTGAAGCAGAGCTTAATTTCAGTATCAGGGATTTTGGTTGTAAAGCTAGCTTTTAATAGTTGAGCTATCTCTCCATCTCAAGTATCAGGAATTGGCGTTCTCTTCATTGCAAATTTAGCCCCATATTTGAAAATACTCCATTTGTCTGCATTTGTTCCCTCATCAAAAGCCATTTGCCTTATATAATAGTTTCTGAGAACATTAAATAATTTAAGTAAATATGGAGTCAAGGAATTAAAATATTAATGAAGATCATGCATCTATTTTGAAAGTAACAATTTGTGCCACCTGGAAATCTCACGTGATGAAAAGAGACCTTTAAGTTCTCACATAAGTTTTGAATTAAAGGAATGACAAGGTAAGGAACAGGTGTGAGGACATGTCTGGCAAGAGGAGTAAGTAACTATGCTAAAGCAACGTAACAGTATAACTACAGTATAGTTTTTTTAGTTATGTTTCATGCTTTGTTCACCAAAATGCTGACTGTTGGAAACTGAGGTTCAAAATGAATGACATATCTCAACTAAATTTATTTCCATGTCCCATTTTGAATACGTAGATTTAATGTTCTACATTAAAGAAACAATGAACACATTTGTTACTCATCTTTCTGTGTTGTCAAGGACAAAATAAACAATAGAAGGGATTCCTGATCCATAAGTCTACTACTGCCTTGTCTGTGGGTCAACTGCTTTTCAATGTCCCTCCTGATTCCAATTCATACAATTTTGTAAGTGGAGCACAAAAAATGTATATTTAGTCTTATTTGAAAGGAGCGACATACATAATGTTTTGTCTCTGAAATTAACTTAAAAAAGATATTCCATCATTTGTGTGCAATTTCAGATGTCCTCCTTGTTCCTCTCCTTGCCTGGGATTTAATTTATGAATTATTTTTGACTTAGCTTTGCATCATTTTAGAATCACAGGAATACATTTATGAACTATTGACAAATGTATTTGCAATAAATGAGACATATAAATTAAGGCAGGTGGTGTTTGCTTGTATTTAATCAATGTAATAAATTTAAACCTGAATAGTTTTCCAATGCAGAGTGGCCAGGCCTGAAACTATAAACACACAAACAACAAAACTGGACTTAGTGAGTTTTATTTAAATAACATATATACATATATAACAGTAATAATCAAAGAATAAGAGACTATCAGTCGAGAATGAGGTCATGCGAGGGATGCAAGGGAGTGTATCTGGGAGGGACTGGATGGAGGGAAAGGAGAAGGGAAAATGATGTAATCTATTTAAATAAAACATATTTTTAAGAAATAAAAAGACCTCTGATTTTCCTCATTCCTGTATTATCATGCCAATCATTAACTATACAAACGTGTACATGCGCACAAGCATACATACATAAACACATACATAATTCTTGCTGTCTAACCTAGAAATTCTGTCAGGTTTCAAAAACTGGTCTTCCATAATAAGCTGAATAGCATGTTGTACTAGTATCCCCAATAATTACAAATAAAATTCAGAGATGGTGAGAACACAAAGGTTGGATTCTATAAGTTATGTTATTATTTGTATGAAATAGCCTGGGACCTTGCATTAGGGAGTGTAGAATTTAAACAGACAGAAGCTTCAACAAGCGGGAAACTAATCAACGGTGGGGTGAATGACCACCATTACAATTCTTTACTCTAATAATGGTGGCAACAATTGTTTTTTATTTCAACCAGTGGCAACAGCAAATGACAAGCTGACCATAAAAAATGTTGCAATGACAAAGACACAGCAGCTTGGTGCTTGACTAGATAACCAGATGCTGTAGAGAAAGCAAAGGACAACCCCATACAAAGACCTCAAAGGCTTCAATGTGTCACCTATAAGTCTGCTAATCACTGTAACCCAGGAGCCTTGAGACACCTGACCCTGTAGTCAAAGCAACATGGTGCTTATACCATGGACCTGAGTTTGGGAATTGGCTTAGATACATGCATGGTTCATTTTTGCTCTCTGTAAATAATGGGTAAAAATTCTGATGAGAAGAATAGATAGCTCCTTGAAGACATGGATCAGAAGCTTCAATTTTTATTTAGACCATTGACAAAGTGTGAGTTCTTAAGATTTAGTTAACATCATTGAAGATGTCTTTTAGGAAGACACACAAACTCTGGTTTGATGATTAAGGTTTATTTGACTTCTCCAGAGGCATTTCTTTAGTTGAGTGTACTAGAAGAATGACTATTTGGTTTAATGATAAAAACAAATTAACCACCTAAAAAATATAACTATCTTTTTCCTACAGAAACATTTTATTATAATATTTTAATTGATTTTATTGAGCTATGCATTTTCTCTGCTTCCCTCCCTTTCTCTCCCCTCCCCTTCAACCCTCTCCCATGGTCTCCATGCTCTTAATTTACTAAGGAGATCTTGTCTTTTTCAATTTTAAAAATCACTAAGCACATCTGTATTCTGATTTTAGATGTGTTTTCTAACTTTGGGGAGAAAAAAAAGAAACTGATGAAAAATTCCCAGCATGTGGTGATCACCCAAACAGTTGGAGGAGTTATGTGATTTTTACAATATATCAGTTAATGGAGTCACCACATAATATAGCAAAACGTGAATCTTTAAAACTCTGTCTCATTGTATACATAGATGATATAATATTCTACTGAGCTCTTAGACTTTACATCTGCTGCTTAGAAAACTCCTTGACCTTGTAATTTGTCTGTCACCATTGAATAAGTTCATATAATATTCATACTTAGCCATAAAGACTGAGTTTATATAGATGAATCATTATAGGGTTTTCTTTCTCAGATACATCCCAAATATCCTTCGTAATATCATACAAACCAATTGTTGACCAAACTTCCATCTTCTCAAGTCCTTCTTTCAAATCTCACAGAGGTGAAAAACCACCAGGCAGGAAGGAATCTAGATGCATTTCTCACACTGCTCCTAGTTCCTCTCTGTGCATCATACACATACCTTACACCTCTGCACTCAGGCAATATTTCAGTGGCTGGACTTCCCTAGCACAGTGGAGGTACTGTGCATCAGCGTTTTTCCGTGTGCAGTTTTGTTTCCCGAGAATTCCCTTTTGCAATTTTCTCCTTTCTAATCCTGTTACCCTCAGGTGCTATGTTCCCATCATTTGCAGTACATACTATCTGTTTTTTTTTTAACTGAAGTATCTACACTGTCTATAGTATTTGGTGTGAGTAATCAATGTCTGTTGATAAAGTAAATCAGGAGTATCACCATGTAAATGTACTAAGATGTCTTTCATTTCTTATAATTTTAACACAATTTCTAAAGCAAATTCATATGGAAATTGCTGTCTAGATTTTGTATTTTATTCAGAAGTCTAACAGGCTTTGTCTGCGGTTTTGCATGAGCGCTTCTATGTAACATATTCTCATTTTAATAACTGTAAATGAGTCTCAGAGAGAATATTTCTTGACTTTTCAGTGAGATTGGTGCTCATAATTCTGGGAAAACATAAATTATATAAACAGAAACTGTCATCGCTAAAGTGATATGAAAATGTTTATTAATTATCTTAACCTTGGAGCTAGGTCCAAATAAAGTAGCTGATTTAAATAGTTACGTCTACCATATTTCATTTTCCATTAAAGAACAACATGACCTCTTAATGTGAAACATAAAATTATCTGTTGTTTTAAGCAGTAAAACAAATATTTACATCATTTTGCATACTAATGGTACCAATAGGTTTGGTGGGTGTCAAAAGATTATGGCTTACTTTTGCTGAGACTAAAAAATAATTTAGCTTTCTTAAAACATCTTTAGAACTACAGATACATTGCTTTACAATCAACACTGAAAGAAGTTATATATTAGGTTTTGAAATAATCTTTATTCATCAGTGAGGAGAAGCAAGACATCCAGACTTAGTGGAGGGTAGAGAAGAGAAGGGGAGCACATTCTATTTGTATAGCTATTATCTGAGTATATCAGGAGATTTCTGCAGACTTACTGTATCAGAATTCACACAATATATTTTACAATATCTCTGAAGCTCTCTCCTTGGTTGCAGGCTATTTTGTGGTCTTGATGGTGGAACACTTAATAGAACCATAGTGCAATAGGGCTCTTTGCAGTCATTCTCAGTATTGAGGATGTTTTCTAAGACTGTATCCTCAATCATGTCTAGTCATACTCTTGAAATTGGGTTGGATGAGATGGTCCATTAACTTTGGTGTTTGATCCAACCTTTAGCATTAAATTGGATTGGCAAACAAAATAAATATAACTCTGCAGATACAAAGTGGACAAATGGAGATTTTAGTGTACTGTGATTCCAGCAGGAATCAGCAACAGAAGTGGACTCCAAACTAGCAAATAAACTCTTATATTTAGTGATCACTCAGGGCTACTTAATAAGTACTAAGTACACATACTTTGAAAAAATGTACTTGCATCTTGGGTCGTATCTAAGAATAGTGACCAAATGAGACAAAGTAATCTTTGAGTTTGAAGCAGAATAATTGACTTCTTTCCCTAAGTTGAGGATGGTTATGAGAACAAAGGATAATTACTGTAATGTGATAACCTCATGTGGCTGGACTAAAAACAAACAATGAGGGGCACAAAAGCAAGACACAGAATACAGTAGTATATATGTTTGCATATGTACATTACCACCAGCACACACAGTCAATCAGACTTCCATCATTTTTAGTCATCAGAGCATTCAAAAGGTGAAACGTGCTTTCTCAAGAATTAGGGAATCTCTAGTGCTGGTGTAACTTGACAAGTGACAGAAACTACATTGCACCATTATTTCAGGAATATTAGAGACAAAAATCTAAATATTTTATATAGAAAATATGACAGTTTGATTAAATGACCCATGAAGATTCTTCAAGCGGGGAGGATGATATTTGTGTGTAAGTACCAGGTATAAAAAAATAAGAATAATACTAATCATAGTAGCAGCCATGGAAGCATTGCTCATAGCCATGACACACCACATACTTGTCATTTACAGTCTCCATAAGCAATGTAAAGTCAGAGTCACTGTTAAGTTTAACTCATAGACATAAGAAGAAGGTTTTGGAATCTTTCCCGGGAGCACACTGAAACAGTGAGTGAGGCTTTTAAACACAGGAAGCCATGACTCAGTCGGAACAATCAAGCTGAATTGGTGAACCCAAGATGCACAGGGCAATTACAGAAAATCAAAGCCTGTTCAAGAAGTTGCCCCTGGCTCCAACTAGGAAGAAATTCTTGCCTGTAATCAGTTTTATACACTGGTCTTGTCTCTGCTGTCTATGCTTTGACAAAGGCAAAAACAAAAAAATAAAAGTTCTTAACAAGTGAAAATGAACAAGTTAAATACCTGAGCAAATTTTATCTCACTGAAAAGTCTCCTATGTCCTCTTGCTGTTGGGAAGATCACATTCTCTCATGTTCTCCTCCCCCTCCCCTTCTGCCCTCCCTTCTCCCACCCCTCAACTTTAATGTAAACATCTTAAGGGAAACATTTAATGAAAACACAACTAGGGGACTTAATTGTAATTCAGTTGGTAGAGTGTTTGCTTAGAAGGCACCTGCTCAGTCCTCCACGCTGCCAAAGCTAGGTGTTATGGCACATGCCTATAAGCCTAGCACTAGAGAGTTGGTAGATAAAGGATCAGAAGTTCAAAGTCACTCTCTGTGACTTAGGAAGTTCAGGGCCAGGCTTATCTACGTGAGACTTTGTTGAAAGAAAGAAAAGGAGAAGAGAGAAGGGAGGTGGGTGATGAAGAAAACAAGAAATTAAAAAAGAGGAAAAATGACAATATCCATGAAGTTTGAAAACAGGAACAATGTGGACACAGATGTAAACTTTTCACCAAAGATCTTAGCTTATACTTCAAGTAAACAGGATGATAATTTGCCTGCCTCCCTTACTCTCCTAATGCCCAAACGGAGGATATCACATTATTAGCCTATCAAAGTTCATTTGGCATATAGCTGGCAAATATTGCTTTTTTGATACTAAAGCAAATAGGGAAAATAATTTTAAATTTTTATAAGCTTCTACATTGTTAAATAATATTATTCAGTGGCCCATATGTAGTCGGCATGATTTATGAAATTATTTTTCTAAAAATGTGAAAACAAAGAAATAGAGTTTACTACCACTTGATACACACACACAAGCACCTATACATACACACTGTGCTGGGTAGTTTTTATGTCAACTTGGCACAGGCCAAAGTCATTTGGAAAGAGAGAACCCAACTGAGAAAATGCCCCTACCAGATTGGCCTGTAGAGTAGTTTGTGGGGCATTGTTTTTTTGTTATTGATTGATGTGTTAGGGCCCAGCTCACTGTAGGTAGTGCCACCCCTAAGTGGGAGGCCTTAGATAGCACTGAATGACATAGGAAAGAAGGTTGAGCAAACCATGGGGAGTAAGGCATTTAACAGCTTTCTTCTGCGGTTTATGCTCTAGGTTCCTTCCCTAAACTCCCTCAGTTGTGGACTTAAAATTTGTAAGATGAAATAAACCCCTTTCTCTCCAATCCTTCAGCAATGTTGTTTTATCACAGTAGTAATACACACACACACACACACACACACACACACACACA
>LOEQ01006494.1:43730-54810 GCA_001685075.1 Bramus lutescens | reverse complement strand
ACACACACACACACACACACACACACACACACACACTACATATAAGGTCATCAGCAGACCAGATTCTTTCTGGATCAAAGTGTTGGAAGGGGAGAAATGGAATGGATATTTTTAGATAATTTTAAGGTTTAAAATGCATCAATATCGTCATTTAATTTAAGATGTGTTTCAATTGAATTAGAATTATATCATTTCCCTATCTCCCTTTTCTCCCTCCATCCCTTTCCAGCAACCTTCCCTCAAATCCCTCCTATGCTCCCAATCTCAAATTAATACCCTTTTTAGGTTGGGGTGACATTTTCATGTCTGCCTCTCTTCTCCATGCTGGCTTGCTGTCTGGCTTGAGTTAGCACAAGTATTATGTATGATATTACAACTACTGTGACTTCATAGATACAACTGCCCTATTGTGTCCGGAAAATACTTTTTACTGGTAATTGCCTAGTGCCCCTGGCCCTGACATTCTTCTTTCTGTGTTCTTGAAAGCACACATACATGCTTGCACGTAAGGAACTAAGGAAGCAGTTAAAAGTACTAAATAGTCTACAGATGCAGAGGGAATCTTTAGAAGACCGTCTTGTAAACACAGGCCAGATTCATCTTACACATATTTCAGAGTCCAATGACTGCTCACATGTTAATGCACATCTGAAGACTGTTAATCATGAGGATAGTTGGAGTGTGGGATGACTTTAGCCTCAGTCTGAATCAATGCACCTTTGTGAAGTTAATGTATTTGTTGTGTATTTAGGAAAAAGGTTCTTCTTGGTATTTTATTTAAATTAGATTAGTGAGTGTTTTCCTTTTTATTGATTTTATTGAGCTACACATTTTTCTCTGTTCCCCTCCATTCCTTTCTCCTCCCCTTCAACCCTCTCCCATGGTCCTCATGGTCTCAATTTACTCAGGAGATCTTGTCTTATCCTACTTCCCATGTAGATTAGATCCATGTATGTCTCACTTAGGATCCTCATGCTTCTTATCAAAGTGAGATGGTAGTCTACAAAAATAAAATGTCTTAGAAATCCATAATGAAATTGTATTTCACCTTCCGTCATTATACTTCAATGACAATTAACATCTATATGTTAGGAATATTTTCTAATGCCAGCTCTCCGCTGACGCTAAACCCCAAGCAAGCCAAATCAAAACAAGCCAAATTAAGAGATATCCAGGTTTAATGGGAGTTCCTGCACTCTCGAGTGGCCCCCGAGGGGGAATTGGGACCACCGGGAGGAAGGAAAAGAGATCACGTGTTCCTCTTTTGTGAGTTCACTTAAGTATTCTGTGGGAGTGGNCCCAGGGAGGGTCAGGACCTGGCCTGCTTCGATTTGGAGTCCAGAGTGCTAACTCTCAGGGTCAGGAGGCTAGGATAGTTGCAAGGGGCTGGGGCCTAAGCTCCCAACTTAACACTACATTTCTCTAAAAGTGAGTCACAAGTACAGGAAGACTGGGTGAAGCTTTCTCAGGAAGAGCAACACTAGGAGATTGGACAGACTGAATACAATGAGAAGTAGTTGATTTACAAGGTAGGCGCAATAAAGACCTCAGTATACACAACAGTGCTGAGAGCTGGGATGGCACTCCAGGGCTGTCATACTTAAGGAAGTCAGTCTTTCTACGTCATCATTGAGTGCTACGAGATGTAATCTGCTTCCAGAAACTGGGGAATGGTTGTGAATAAGTATTTCTTCAGCAAAGGTTAATTCTTGGAGGACTTAGCTAAGGATCATCAATCACCAAATTATCCTTCATCCAATAGTAGTAGTAGTAGTAGTAGTAGTAGTAGTAGTAGTAGTAGTAGTAGTAGTAGTAGTAGTAGTAGTAGTAATGATAATAATAAGTAGCATTATTGCTAAGGGGTCAGGTAGTGTACTACTGTGCCATTCCTTGCAATAGTTCTGTTTTCATCTCTCATAAGGACATTACTCCTTTAGCTGATTAAAAGAGGTTTTCCACACATTGGTGATGCTGATACTTTTTCCAGCTTTCAAGATCTCCCTTTATTTTCAAGTTTATTTGATAGAACTCTGAGCAACATATTCTTGACTATATTTTATGATCAACTCTTCCTATATATCCCTTTCCTTAGACTCAAAAAACTTGCCTCCATATAAGAAATTGTCATTGATTTTTGTTTTATTTCAGTTCAGGGAATTCGGTTAAGCTCATCTGAGGTAAGAAAAGTTGAGGCCTGTCAGGGCAAAAGAAACACTAAATGTGGAAATATCCTGTTGAAATTGGGAGACTGATTTGTATCCAGACCTTTTTTTTAACTAATTTAATATGTTTTTAGCACAGATGTGAAGGGACAAGAAAATGAATGGGATCAAAATATGATATAAAAGACACATAGAGTAAATAAAAAATAAAATATTTTTAAAATTTTATGTATATAGACATTTTACTTGCATGTAAGTTTGTGTACCAGTTGTTTTTCTGGTGCTCATGGAGGCAAAAAGAGGCTTTTGGACTCCCTAGAACTGGAGTTACAGATGGTTGTTTATGTAGATGCTGGGGATCCAACCCAGGTCCTCTTGAATAACAGCCAGTGCCCTTGACCACTGAGTCATTTCTCCAGCCCCTAATTAGTTAGTTTTTTTTATAATACTCATTCCTTACCCACCCCAATCCCTTTCCAGAAGTATTGACAGACATTTTCTGGACAGAATGTCTAAACTAAGGAAAGATGGAGATTTCTCAAACTCCTGATACTTTCAACTAATCACTCACTCACTGCTCCTTAAATTGGGAATGCAAGCACTACATTTTGTGGAACTTTCCCAATATCAGGAAGGATCAATTATGTCTCTCAAAAATAGTCACATGCATCTTATATCATCATTGTTGCTTTTTAAAACTATTCATCTTCCCAAACTTTATAACTGAGTAACTAGATCATGGAAAAATTTCTTCACTTTTGATTATGTCCATAACTGACTTTTCTTGGACTCTACACTTATTCTCTCAAATTCACATTGTTCTTCACAGCCTTCCTATCAGAAAACTGACACTCTTACATTTTGAATTCTGAGTGCATGAAATATATCCCAAAATAACATGTTTTACTTGTTCACTTTTCTAGATGGTTCTTTTATGTCCAAATGTATACTGGGCATTTTTGCCCAGATGTTTGTCTCCATTATCCTGAAGGAAACATGTGTGAATATGGCAATTTTTTTAAAAAAACAAGTCCATAATATTTTATTTGTAGTTTTAAAGAGTGTCTTTTAAAACTACTAGTGGGATTATTATGTGATATGGATAATATCACAACATTATTTCTTCTCCAAATAAGTTATCTCTAGAATTATCTTGACACCATGACCTCTGAACCCTAAGTATCTAATTCCATACCTAAATTCCTATTTTGATAGTCTCTATTTAAGAAGTAGTCATTGAATATTCATTATTTCCTACTGTTTTTCTCTATTATGTTTTATATTTTTTACTGAAAGATACTTTAAGTTTTTGTAATATATTCTTAAATTGTCTACTATTTTAAAATGTTTTCAGCTTTTGAACACTCTAAGGTATAATTTTGGAAATCAATTTTCTTACAATGTATCTTTAACATAATACTTTTCTTTTTAATGCCAAGGAAGGAAGCAAACACAATCCTTTCAAAGTACATTTACAATGTTATTGATCATACATCACTCAGTGCATCATCTTCTAGACACTGATGCAACCGTGAGAGCAGTATGCATAAGATCCCCAAGCTTGGTGAGGTAAAATAATATGGAAGATGTAAACTGGATAGTTGTAGGTGCTAAGAGGTAAAATTAACTGGAAAATGATATTGAATTAAGCGATGTGATTTTATACAGGCCCAGTGTCTCATTCCATGTTACAGCTACAAACTCCGTGGAGAGTGATGAAGAAAGATTTATTCTTCATAGTTATGGACCCTGGAATGGGCAAGACTTAGGTGTCAATAGAGTTTCTGTGTGTTGAGGATCTGCTACCTGGTATGCAAGTTGTGCCTTCTCAAAGCATTCTTGCAGAGTGGAGACAGATCCTAACTCTACTGTGTCCCTTGTTTTGAAATATAATCCAATTACTTAGTTCTTCACTCTTAGGGCAGACTATACTTCAAAGATAGCACCTTGACACACATTCAGATAGGAGTTATTTCAGCTTACGAATGAGAGGTAAAGAGACACAAAAAGTCTATCCATAGATGTTGAATTTATCAAAATGGTGACTAATGAGTGATCTGAAGAAATAGGAGAAGAGTACTAGAGACAGAGAGCATGATAATTCCAAAGATTCCAGTTATGTACCTTATTAAGCAGGTATATTTCTGATAGAACAAACTTGGATAGAGAGAGAACTCCTATATACAATGTTACATGAGTGGAATTCATTTTTGAGATGGTCTTACAAGTCTCAGAAGCTCTCTGGGTTATGTCATATCATCTGTATGTGTCCCACTTGTACCATAATGGAGGAACAAAGAAATAAGCTCAACTTGAGACTTACACCCAGGAGTTTTAGAGCTTACTAGGCTGAAGCAATGAAGGTGTTCTGTTCTGAAGAGAGCTTAGAGTCATTCCGAAAATAGACAAAGGTAACTGTGGTACAGATGAGCAGTGTGTGGTTGTCTTCTGAATATACTTTGAAGGTTTACTAAATAAGATTGATAAATTTAGGAAGGTAGAATTAAGATGAAATGAAAATCAAGGATCAAGTGAGTAGCAATTATAATAGAACTAAGTTTAATAATGTGGAGAACATTACAAGAAAATGTGGCAGCAGAGATGAGAGGTAATACAGTAGAAGTTTGGATCTACACACATTTTAATTAGCAGTTTTTTAAGAGGAGATTTATTTTATTTTTAATTATGTATACGGTATATAGCTAAGTGTGTGTGGGTATGTGTAGCTATAGAGGACAAAATAGGAATTGTCCAATCTTCTAGAACTAAAGGTTACAGGTGGTTGTGAGCCATCTGATGTAAATCCTAAGAAATGAACTCAAATGTCCTTAAACAATGAATGCACCATCTTTTAAGTTCCTCTGTTTCTATTCTTTGTTCAATATTTAATCATTGATGGGTTGTAGATAATCAAACAAATGGTTTTGTAAATGAATATAAAATTTAGAGAAGTTGGGGGGCTAGGGAATATGGTTTAGTGTAAAGTTGCTTATACAAACACCAGGACCTGAATTTAGATCCTTGGCATTCAAGTAAAATCCAAGTTGATATAGATATTCTACAGAGATTTGCATTAGTATGGATCTTTGTTTATTGATACAAATGTAAGGATAATTTTGTTCTACATATGCTTCTGCTCTTTATTAAGGTAATTTGATTGTGTAGTTCATTTAAAAATGTAGTGTAAAATTAAAAATTATAAGTTAATAGATAATCATCTATAATAGTCAAGCTTGTTGTCATGTTAGTTAGGTCTTCTAGACATATAGAGATATATTTTGGTTAGATGGGTATTCTTGAAATCTTTTAAAGACCTTCAGAATATGACATTTAAAATGTTTTAAAAACTTAGGATTTTTCATAACAATGAAACATATCTGCTTATGGCAGCACCAATTACTTTAAGAGATGGTCATTGAAGGGGCTCCTTATGGAGTTTGCTAGCCAAGCTGCTCTTGCCTGAACTGCTTAACTGGACATGCAGGACCACAGAGAAATGACTGATAAACTTGCTTAAAGGTAAGATGATCCTTCAGGATTCCTGCCACAGAAAAGAGTCTGCCAGACATTCTGCATGACACAGAAAAATGTGACTGACAAACTGCCAATATAGGTGAAACTGTCTTCAAAATTTCCTGCTTCATTAAAAAGTCTACTGGATATTATGGGACTGTAGGCTGAAGACGGATGCCCCAACAGTACAAAAAAACTTTGGGTGACTGTCCAGGCAGCAAGATGTCTCTGTCAATTCTAAAATTTTGGAAGTTGCTTGCAATGCACTTCCCACTTATTTAAGTAATATTATATCCTTCTGGAGTCTTTGATGGAGTTAAGAATAGATATAGTTTTCCTTGGTTATGATAAAAAATAAAGCAGATATAAATATTGTAACTGCAATTCTTGCTTGATAACTGTTTTGTTATAAATAATTTTACTATGTTAAAGTTAAAACCTTCCTTTTTGTTTAATCAGAAAAAAAGAAAATGGTGTGGGAGGTCATTCTGTCTATATGTTGCTTTTATTGGTTAATAAATAAAGAACTGCTTTGAGCCTATGTCAGGGAAGAAGAGAACTAGGCGAGGAAAGCTAGGCAGTATGCCTGGAGAAAGAAGAGCCAATAAGAAGCTAGAGCTAATGGGCCAAGCAGTGATTTGATTAATAAAGTTTCTTAATACAGTTTCTGTGTGATTATTCCAGGTCTAAACTAGCTGGGCGGCTGGAAACCGACAAGCGTGCTTCTCCCACACCAAGTGATAATAGCAGATCAGCAAACCAGCACAGGAACTGTAAATTAAGGCATATTTGTGGGGCAACACTGTCCTGCAAATCTATCTTGAGCAGTGAGGCCTAGGTCTTGAATTATCGTGAATGACCAAGTCTCCAAGGAACTGGTGATGAACTACAGACAAAGGCACAGCGCACACACACACACACACACACACACACACACACACACAGGCACTTGTTGAAGGAGGGGATTAAAATTCATGGTGAGATAGATTAGAGATATAAATTTGGAATATGATTTATATAAGGCATAGATATTTTATTTAAATTATATCACCACTGAAATGAGTGTAAAGAATCAGAATAGCAAATTAAAATACAGAAAGGAATAATACCAGCCAAGTGATGGTTCCTTTGGAAGAGAAGGGAGTAGTCAGTTGTATCAGTGTAAGTGAAAGACCAAATGGCTATGACTACTTTCAACTCATCATGAAATTTAGACTTTCAAATACATATGATCCTTCAAAGGCATTCATCCTTCTTAAAAATTATTTAAAAAATCAAAACATTTACATGTATTCTCTTATCAACTAAAATATTAGTTGTAGTGTTTTACAAAATGGCAGATTCCCTTGGGTTATTTTCTTTATTCCCAGTTAAAATAGTTGCCTTTCATCCAAACCAATTGGTATGAATCTTTAAATTTTTAATGATGACACATTTTGTCATAACTTTGACAGAATAATTTATATTAAATACTTGATAATTTAATAAAAAATATATTGCTCAGTTACCATAAAATTTGCTTGATACAGTATAGGTAAGTAAAGAGTGTAGACAGCTTCAAGAACTCAGGCAAGTTACTAAATTCATAAATCAAATTTTGGTAAATTTTCATTTGAATTAGAAAATGCCCTCATTTTTATAAATTTTAAAATTCAAGCACATTTCCAATTTTACAAGACAGTCCTAACTTCTACTGAATGTAACCTAGCATGACAAGGGAATCCTTTTGTGACCAAAAAGAAAAAAAAATCCTCTTTATTTTGTTGGTCCTGTAAATGTTTAAAGATAGATGGCTATCATATTCCTGCAAGCATTCTATAGCCCCATCACTCTTTCCTTTTGCAGACTAAACATTCCAGTTTTTTCTAAACATTCCTTATGTGACACCATGTCTAGCCCTTTTACTATCTCAGTTGCCCTGTGTATTAGCTCCAATTTGTCAATGTCTCTTTCAAAGAATGGCAAACTGAAACCAAACACAGACTCCAAAATGCTTTGGGTCAGTGTATACAGGAGTGCAAATTTTCACCCCAGTTATTACCACAACTCAAATTGGTTAAAATGGCCTGAGATTGCAATTAATACTGGCAAGCAAGCAACTTCTTTTTGAATATCTTCCTTGAGCCATCATGAATTAATAGAATGAGCATGATCCAATACAGATAATACTTAATTTTTAGGCAGCAGTGTAAGAATTTAACTTTTACCCATTACCAATTTCCTGTTCTTTCCTTACTGCATCATGGATTTAGTAATGTTGCTAGTTCAACTAAAGCATGGTAGGTTGAAATACAAGAGGAATTATAAGAATATATGTAAGAATAATGTCAAACTATGTGAAAACAATTATTCTTAAATGTATAAATTCTACAACAAATTGAGAAGTTATTGCTTAAAGAGATCAAAAATTTCAGAAATGATAAAATGTGAAACTCAGAGTTTGGGTACAAAACTATAATTGAAATACAAAAGTCATTCAGATAGAGAATACAGAAATCAAAGAATGTAAAAATATACAAAATCTTTGCCTTTGGATGAAGAACTCTGTATTGGTATTTATATAAATCCATTATTTAAATTTGAGAGCTTTAAAGTAAAAAGATACAGAATTATCAGATTTTACTGAGAATCATTAAATTGTACAATACAATAAAATAAGATTTAGAAAATGCCTTTGTCAAAGAAACTGGTCCTACACATAAAATAATGATTTTTAAAATGAGGACTCTATCCAGGCAAAGTGGCATATGTCTTTTTTCCAATGTTTTCATTGGGCTATACATTTTTCCCACTCTCCTTCCTTACTCCCCTTTTCCCTTTTGCCCTAGTCCCAGTATTTGGGTTGCAGAGGCAGGCAGATCTCTGTGGTTCAAGAACAAACTGAGCTTCATAATGAGTTCCAGGACAGTCAAAACCGCATAGTGAGTCCTGTTCCAAAATAACAATAACAACAGAAAAAACCTAAAAATGAATAAAATTAAAAGGGCAATCTATCTCATACAGGTTTGTTATAAAATAATACATACAAGTAGCAAAACAAAAACAAAAAGGAATCCAAGAAAATGATGTCCCATTATCAGTCTCCACAAAATTAAAATTCATGGAACTGCCCAATATCAATGTATACCCAGAAGAATGACTAAAATGAAATAAATAAAAAGTATAAATAATCACTATCAAAAATGTAGAAAAATTTATCTGAATTGGGACATAGCAAAAAGCAGGAGAAAAAGAACAGAAAAGTGAGAGAAGAGGGTAAACGAACAATAAAGATGTCTGAAAAAGTCATAAAAGATCATTCTACAACTACTTAAAAACCATATAGGTTACATAGCTATAATATATAGTTTAAATAATTTTTTGCTAGATTAGCAATGATCCCTTCAGAGCAATACACCATCTAACAAAATAAGCATTGTCAGGGTTGTTGAAGAAATTCCCAAAACAATATGAGCTATGACTATTGCCCTTGATTGTCCTTGAGAAGATGCAATGCAAGTCCTTGTTGCTGAAGAGACCATGTATATTTTAGGCACATGATATAGAAGCTCCCTGACTGGATATAATCTGAATACCTTCTCATTGAAGACTGTCTTTCATGATATCAGAAGGAGCCATGCAAGCCTCCGAAGGAGGAAAGCCACAATCGTCCTCCCAAGCTATAATGCCTATGAACAATGACCAGAACATCATACCCTAAGGGTGCAGTAGTATCATACATACCTAGTTGATAACCTAAAGCTCTCTAATTAGAGTTAAGACCTGCTTGACATTAGAAAAGTTGTTCCTGATACTGGAAACCTAGCCAACTACTAAGACTAATGACATCATGGATCTTGGAAGAGAACCAATTGAGACTTTACTAAGTCAACATAATTCCGCAACTCTATTATAAATGTGTCTCTACACAGGAAAATGCATTTCTTACTCCATATCAAGGAAACCAGATTTTGCAATAGACAAAGACCACAAGAAGAAACCACAACTGATCAAGATGCAGAGTTGTGGAACTCTTCTCCAAATGATAAATCCAAAACAAAACTCTTGAACCTAAGGCTTAAGGATCATAGAGGAAGATGGGGCAGAAAGACTATAAGAGCTGGAGAAAGTTTGCTGTGAGACTGTGTCTCCTGGAAATGTCAAAGGAACTATACCTATGCTGTCTCACCAACATTGCTGTCTTAACATGACTTGAACAAGAACAACATCAGTAGACACACTAATGTGTAAATGGGGAAATTCAGGAGTACTAAACCATAAACAAGAAACAAGAGGAAATTAAAGAATGTTGAGAGCAGAAGATACAGTCTTCCCCAGGGAAGAACAAGCCTATTGATAGGTTATTCAATACACAATGATCAGACTTGAAAGCACAAACATGAAAGTAGAATTATATGGAGTAGAAAGGGTGTATTTATATTTTTAGCTGCACACACACACACACACACACACACATTAACACTGAACAAAAGTTGAAGAGAATGATGCCATGATTTGATAGAATTCAAGGTGGGTATGTGGAAGGCATTGGAGGGAGGAAAGATAAGGTGGAAATTATGTACTTATATTATAATCTCAATATATATGTATATACATGTATAATATAAGAATCTAGAAGGTATATTGATGATGAGACTGAAATAAACCATAACCCCTCCAAAAAAGTAAAAAAAAAACTGATATCCTATGTTCATGAAGAAATGTGAACATGATATAAGACAAAAGGTTTCCAAGCCTACAGCAATTAAACTACTCATTGTCTACTTAACTGCTGTAAGACATATCTATAGTAAAACCTATACATAATCCTTTAGGAGAATTTTATACATAGTCATCAGAACTGGAACCAATAGAGTCATCATTTAACAGATGAATTTATTTAAAAAAAACTATAGGACATATAAAAACAATAGAATGCTTTTCTACTTTTTAAAATGTTATCGTTACCATTTTTTGCAGTGAAACTCTCACTGTTACTCAGTCCTACCTGATTACTCTGTCATCCAGGCTGACTTCCAACTTGATATGATCCTCCTGTCTCTATTTCTTCCATGCAAGGGTTCTATGTATGAGCTTTCATGCCCAGCTTTAGACTGCTTTGAGGGATAATATTGAATGGTCTTTCAAACAAGGCCAACAAAGACACATTTTTAATGCTTCTAATAATATGGTATATGTAAACAAGTTTATCTGGAAACACTGCTGTTCTGATCTATTTATTTGACATTGGGAAAGATGAAACCCTGAAACTGCTTGGCCAATTCGAAGAGTGGAGATGATTGAAAAAACGAAGCACAAAGAATTGTAACTATTCTATATGTAGCTGTGGGAACATATCCGTGTTTTTTCTTTTCAAGCCCTATAGATAACTATTCTATATGCAGCTGTGGGAACATATCCGTGAC
>LOEQ01006494.1:25026-41070 GCA_001685075.1 Bramus lutescens | reverse complement strand
CCCAGCATTCTGTTCTGTCTACTCCACCCACCTAAGGGTTGGCCTATCAAAAGGGGCCAAGGCAGTTTCTTTATTAACCAATAAAAGTAACACATAGACAGATGACCCTCCTACATCAAAAGATGACTCAGTTTCTAAGGCTGGATCAACAAGAACAAGCTTATGAGATATTAAGTAACAACACAAACTCTCCCACAAATATTAGCCTAAGATACTATAATTAACTATGCAATAAATCTGTGGAAAATGGAATGTAAATGTTTTATTTAGAAGCTTCCCCCTGAAAGAATTGAATCATAACAAAATGCTACCCTTTGTATGGATACTACACATAAAATTTCCTTCTAAGGGTTGCAGTGTGGAACACAAAGAAAAGTAAATTTTATACTAAAGAAATTATAATGTTATAAATGCTCCCTCAGCGAGATACCTTAGTAACAAAATTTATGTTAATAAACTATATCAGGACATGATAATAATTGAACCATTATCTTTATGGTCTTTCTTCCCCAAACAAAATAACCACTTTCTGCTCTTGAGAAGACCTCAGACAACCACCAAACTTGGATAATAGTCTAAGAAAAATTTACATCACAAAACTCTTCAAAGTAACAATGTTATCAAGATTGTGAAAAACTTTCACAGCCTAGAGGCAACCAGGAGGACACCAACTACAGAAAAATGGCTCATTGGATGGGCCGCAGTTCACAAATGATAAAATATTAAAATCATGAACAATGTGTACACTCTAACAATAAGCTGTCAACATTGATTTGGTTCATCTATTATTGCATCTACTATTATAAAACATTGCAGGAGAAGGAACTTGGTATATGATATACAGAAATTCTTTGTACAAAGTAATTTTTCCGTAATTTAAGTCTTTTCTGAATTGAAAACTGATTCAGAAAACTATGTGTGAATATTCAGAGCCACTTTATTCATTAATACCCAACTGAAAACCAAGCAAATATCCTATATCTGGTAAACGGTTAAGCTGAGGCACATATACACAATGGAATGCTATTCACCAACACAAAAGGTACAACCTACGAACACACACTACAACATGTCCGATCTCAATGAACTATCTAAGTGTCAGAACTCTCACCCAAAGGCAAGTTGTGATAATGAGTCAGCTTACATGCTGCACTTGAAAGGCAAAGCTGCACGGATGGGAAATGGGTCGCTCAGTAGCAGGACTGGCAGCCTGGCAATGATTAGCTACAAAGCGGCAGAAAGAAGATATCTTTCTCAGATGGCCAAAGTATTCTGAATCCTGATCATGGCAATATTTACACAGCTTTATATGCATGTATAATCTCATGAAGCTGTACTCCAAAAGGAGAACATTTAATGGTACCCAATACCTCAGAACATTCTTTTTTTAAAGAATGACTATTAAGGCAGTTGTGGTGGGGAATGTCTGTAATTGTAATATCAATATTCAGAAAGCTGAGGTAAAAAGGTGGCTTTGAGTTTGGAGCACCCCTAGACAGTATAGTGGGTTCCAATACGGCATGGAAAATAGTGTGAGCCCATGTTTCCAAACCCCGGAAGTAAACAATGACTGCCATATTAACAATGGAATGTACATTTTTCAAAGACAAAAAGAGAACCAGCTAGGACAAATAGAACTGCACCCCTGGGCCATTTTCCTAATTCAGGAAAAAGAAGCTGCATTTCTGCCATGTTAGGTTCTTAGGACTTCTATCACAAGGTACTACATGCTACAATAGCACCTTAACAGCTAGAAAAATATTATCTTCCATTCTTTTTTCTAGAAGTCTAAAATTGGATATATGTAGGATTGACTGCTTTTCCTTGAAGTTATGAAGACTGAAGCTAGTCATTCTTTTCATTCTAGTTCCCAGTAGCCTGGAAATTTCCTGGTTTGTAGGGAATTTTTTATATTTTTTTTTCTGTTCTGTTATCATCCCTGTACAGATCTGCCTCTGTAACTAATGTTACATTTTAGGAAAATAAGGGCAGACATGTATTGGGATGAAGCCCACTTCAGTGATGCCATCTTAACTTGATCACACCAAAGACCTTATCTCCAAATCAGGTCACATTCATTGAAGAAAAGAAATAGGATAACAAGGAAGAAGGAAAAAGCAAAAGATAACTGATTAATAATTTCATTACTTTCTAAATAACAACACTAACTGGGGACAATCTGACTACGTGGCAAGGCCAGTTCTGGAATCCTCTCCTCTATTGCTTAGGGTCTTAGCTGGGGTCATCCTTGTGGATTTCTGAAAATTTTTCTCTTGAGCCAGGTTTCTTGCTAGTCCCGTAATGGCTCCCTCAATCAAGTTATCTCTTTCCGTGTTGTCCTTCTCTGTCCTTCCCTCATCTCAACCATTCAGTTCACTCTAGTTCTCCTTCCCCTCCCTTTCTCTCCTCTTTCTTCCCTTCTAGCTTCCCTTCTCCCCCGACCCCCATGCTCCCAATTTTCTCAAAAAAAAAAAAACTTGTTTATTTCCCTTTTCCAGAGGGATCAATGTATGTTCCTCTTAGGGTTCTCCTTGTTACTTAGCTTCTCTGGGGTGATGGATGATAGGCTCCTTATCTTTTGCTTTACAGCTAGTATTCACCTAAGAACGGGTACATGCCATGCTTAATTTTCTTGGCCTGGGTTATTTGGTTATTTCACTCAGGATGTTTTTTCTAGTTCCATCCATTTTCATGCAAATTTCAAGATGTCATTTTTTCTTTTATTGCTCAGTAGTAACTACTCCATTCTGTAAATATACCACATTTTCTTTATTCATTTGTTAGTTGAGGGGCATCTAGGTTGTTTCCAGGTTCTGTCTGTTATGAATAATGCTGTTATTAACATAGTCGAACAAATGTCCTTGTAGCATGGTTGAGCATCCTTTGGGTATATGTCAGTAACTAGGCCCTCTGAATGTGGATGACAGTTGAATGGCTGGGGCAGACTATGAGAACACATGCAGTGAGACCAGGATTTATCTCTACCGCTTTTTCTGGGGTTTTTTTGGAACCCATTCTCTCTGGAGGGACTCCATGCTCAGCCTAGATGCAGTGGGGAGGGGGTTGGATGAGGGAGGTCAGAGGAGGGGAGGCAGTGGGAAATGGATTGGGCATGTAAAATGAAAAAAAGATAGTTTTTTAAATAAGTTAACTTGAAATTAAATTTTAAAAAAGAAAGGAAAAAAAGCTGTTCTTTCAGATGACCCAGGCTGATTCCCAGTATCCACAGAGTGAAACAGCAGCTCACAACCATGTGTAACTTCAGGTCCAAGGTATTGAACAAGCTCTATTGGCTTCCACATGCAGTCAGAAAACTCATTCACATGAAATAAAAATCAAAATTAAAACTTTTGCACCATTGACTATCTTTTGTCTGGTGTTTTAATGGTTTCCTTAGTCATTCATAATTCCTCCCTTCTATTGTCTATGCAGAAGGACTCAACTTCTTTTTTTAACAGAACAAATTTCTTCAACAGACCCACTTCCCTTAGCCTGAACTTTTTATGCACTTCATTTTTAGACAAAATGCAAGGTTTCCAATCCCACTTTACTGCTTTTTCTCTTATTTATCACAGCAAGTTTGCCTAAAGGAAGCCAACAGCACTCATAATGCCACTTGAATGCTATGCTGCCTTGAAAGTCTCTCAGCAAGATAATGAATGCAATAATTCTGAATTTAGCCACCTTCAAAATTTCAAGTCAAAGACATATTGTAGATTCTTTGCCAATGTGGACCATGAATGGCCTTTAGTCTAATTCCCAACAAGTTATCATTTCCACGTGAAGCAGTTTATGCTCAGTTCTTACAGCTACTCATTTCTACTGCTTTCTGAACTCCCACCAGAATCATCCAACAATGTTGACTTCTGCATTGTAAGACCTCTATAAAGAACTTTTTTTGTGTGTGGGAAAAAAAAGCTAGATGTAAGAACAACATAATCAAGTAGTTATTATGATAATTTCTCTTTCCCATTACAATGTTAAGTTTTGGGTTTGTTTTGTTTTGCTTTGTTTTCCCTTCACTGTGTCAAGTACCTGAGAAAAGGAATTTTAAAAAGGAAAGATTCATTTGACTTATGGCATAGAAGTTATAGATCATCCCGGTCCAGAGATTTTGGTGAGCAAAATATGTCACTACAATGGAGTGGTAGAGGAGGATCAGTCACATAATGAAAGATAGAAAACAGAAGACACTCATTAATAAAGACACAATTTGCAAGAACAAACCTAAAGTCACTTCTTTATTCTAGCAACCCACTTCTGAAAGTATCAAGAACCTTCCAAAACAAGATCACCATCTACTGACCAATGCTGAAGCATATGTGCCTGTGGGGACAATTCATATTCAAGCTATAACCTAGCACAAGATTTTCTATACATGTATCTTTTATGATATGTTTCTTCAAAAGTCAAAATTGGTTTTAGATTTAAAAAAAGCATAACTTACCCAATTCAACAATAAAACAAACTTACAGATTCACTCCAGTTTTTAAGTAAACTGTCCATACATTTTATCTGAATACATTAAGAACTCCATTTATTATATTTGAAATGTGACAATCTCTTCATTCCTCGTGTAGTATATTTTATATTTCATTTTATTGATCAGATAAGGTATGATTATTATTTCTTATCTAATAAAATAAAACTTCTCTTTTGTAATTTAACTTGTTTTATCTATGTTTATTATCATTTTCCTACTTTTGTAAAGGAGTTTCTGTTCAATTATGTTCATTTATTTGTTTAATAATAAATCATAGAGATACAATTTTTCTTTATTAGTAACTATGACCAGAATCTTATGTCTTAGCTTCATAACCACTTATTTCTAATTAAGATAAACATAACCTTTTTATTTTTACTTATAAAAGTGGATTATGATGTACAAAATTTATAATACTTTTGTCTTTAAACTATTTACAAAATACTATTGTGTCAAGTAATGGTGAATATCGAAAATAAGGAACAAGAAACAGATATTCGGGATAATTCACACTAGTAACTGATTAGAAACCAAATATTAGACAACATGACCAGATGTAAACTTGGTGGGTGAGGAAATGGTATGTATAACATGGGGTCTGAGAGCTCCATACTGAAAAGCAATAGCATGGAGAAGGTCACATGGTACAGAAAGAATGAAAGAAATATCTATGTAAATATTTAAGTGTTAAAGATGAGGAGCAAATAAAAAAATCATTTTCCAGAAGAAAATGATTGAACTATACATACATGACCTTGACAGTAGATGTTTTAGATATCTGCCCTATTGGCCAAGTTTAAAATAGAAGGAAAATCATTTTGGCTATGTGTCAATAACCTGTTCAAATACCAATAATTTATGTTGAATTCTGGAAAAGACAAAATTTAATGAAAACTTCAGGATCTGGGAGAATAGTTGCACAGACCATGTACAAATATATGTTGTTGATGATGATGATAAACTATCAGCCATCTAGGCATGGCATGATGGAAGGAAGGAATGGGGCACTGAGGGGTAGTGGCAGAAGAGAGAATCAGCTAAGGAATGAGTAACCTCTATTTGAAAGTTTCACAAGAAGCAGAGTTTAATTGGGAGCATTAGCTGATGTCTTTACCTCAGATCTCTCTTTTAATAGCTTTTGAGATACCATAATTGCATCATTTTTTCACTGTTCTTCCTTCTAGCTTTTCATTGTACATCCTTCTTTCATTCTCTTTCAAATTCATGGCCACTTTTTCTTTAATTGCATGTGTGCATATACATATATAACACAGATTCTGCATAATATAATATATATGTAATTATATCTTTATTGTATATATGTTTTCAGAGCTGATCATTTAGTACTGGATAATCAATTGACATGCTTTTCCCTGGAGAAGACTATTTCTTCAACTCTCAGCATGCCTTAGCTGGCTGTAGTTCTTTGTCTAAATTTGAGGTCTATGCTCTTCCTCTTCTACCTTAGCACATCTACTGTTGTTGTCCTTGTTTAGGTTATATTCATACAGCTTCTGTTGACAGAAGTTTTTGTTCCATCTGATTCCGCAGCCATTCAGTCCCAAAAAGACACACAGAGGCTACATTAATTATAAACTGGTTGCCCTATTAGCTCAGGCTTTCTTATTAACTAATTCTCACATCTTAAATTAGCTCATAATTCTTGTCTGTGTTAACCATGTGGCTTGGTACCTTTTATCAAGGAGGCATTCTCATCTTACTTCCTCTGTGTCTGGGTGATTACTGCAGATGCAGCCTTTCCTCTTCCCATAATTCTGTTCTGGTTGCCCCACCTGTATGTCTTGCCTGATTGCCCTGCCTATACTTCCTGCCTGAGGTTGGCCAATCAGCATTTTATTAAAGCAATACAAGAGACAAATATTTACAGGCTAGAAGACCATTGTCCCACAGCACTCCCCCCTTTTTCAAAACAAAAACTCTGAATCTAATCTCCTTTTTTTAAGCTTTTCTCCTGACCATTATCCATAACAATATGTAACCAATACTTTAAAAAAAGATAAACATCCATAATCAATTTTGGGGGGAATGTGGTCTAAGTTTTCCAAACACTTCTTGCTGTTTGGTGGTCTAATAATCAATCTTATGATTATTCTGTGAGGCTTAATTATCTCAGCCAGCAGTCCTGAAATTGTTCTGGATGCTAGCTAGATAGAAATCTGTGGCATCTGCTCCTATCAGAGATTTCTCAGGGGATCTTCTATAAACCTAATTGTTCTTAACCCAGAATGAATCCATAGCCTCTCATTTCCAGTGTAAACAAAAGTAAAACCTCTTCTCCAAAGTAACCTATTTTTTGGACTTAAATTTAGAAGTCAAGGCATTTTCAAAATATATATGTTGGATTAATCCAGCAGCATTTATAATCAAATGTCTTTTAGCAACTGTTATTCCTTCCTTAGCATTCAAACAATTCAAAGACAATACAATAACATACAGTATCCAGACTCTCTATGTAAGCTTCATTGATGAGACTTCAAAGATATAGCTGACATTTGGAGCAGAAAAATCTCACAACAAACTTCCTGTAGCACTTGGTCTTAAAATCTTTCTGCCCCTTCTCCCATAGCAATTCCTGATCCTTAGGTGCAGGACTCACGTTATAGACTATCAGTAGGAAATGAACTCCACCACTCTTATTTTATTCTATTGCTGTTTTCTGTAGTGGTGTCCATCTCTTGCAAAGAGAAGTTTTCTTAATGAGAGTGAGAACTACACTTACCTGTGGGTAAAGAGTAAATATCTAAATTGTAGTCAGGCATTATGATGATTAATTTATTGTCCATTTTGAAGGAAGTATTATAGAGTTTCCCAGTGGAAAACTGGGTTATGTTAATCACTATTAAAGTTTTCTGAAGTTCACAGTTATGACTTCAGACCCTTGGACATTTGGTGAACTGAGATAGCCTCTTAGGAACTACCAATTATTCTTTGAAGGCAAATTATCAATAATATTTTACTTAATATTTGAGGATTTTATACTTGCAGCACACAACCATTTTAATTGGTTACTATGACAATAAATCTTATTTTAAAACATCTAGATAACTTCTATAGTTATGTGGCAAACTCTTTGAAGAGCACTAAGCAGAAGAAAAATGTCTGACAAATTTATTAATCTCATTCTGCTCATTGTTAAAATTAATATTTTTAGATCATCACCATAAAATATGGCAAATCCCTGCCTCATTCAATAGTCTATTTCCCATAGTCTCATGACAAAGAAAGCACAGCAGCCCATTCTGTCTTCAGTATTATATCCAACTATTCTATACTTCATTTATGCAACACTTTCAGGCTAGAAATAAATCTGAATAAAAATAGTTCCTTGTCTGGGACATGTCAATTTAGCTTGCTCTGTAATTACGAGGAGTTGGTACACCTATATGAGCATCAGAGCTGCTTCTACAAGAAAGGAGAGACTGCCGCAGTACCAGCAGGGAAAGCGGCTTTTCTCCAAGCAGCAAATTTCCTTGAAACATATTTATTCTCTTGGAGCATATTAAAAGGAAGTAGAATGTCTGGTTCATGTTTAGGTCACTTTATAAGATCTCACATGTAGACTGCCAGTTGTAGGCAGTGGTGGCTGCACAGTGAAGCCGCTGGAGATTTCAGTCTTGCCTACACTCACTGTTCTGTCCATCACTCAAAACAAGCTTTTACGGTTGTACTGTAGGATCTCCACTCTGGGAGATCTCATGGGGAGTAGAGACCATTTCCATTTACATCTAAGAAGCAGAAATATCTTTGGCAAAAATCTGTTTTGGCTTAAAAGTATATTATTGCTAATTGCTGAACAGAAAGCTTTCCAAATTTAATTTCTCTGCAGTGATTTCAGGAAAATTTAAAAAAATTCTGAAACTTATTTATAGAGGAGCATTATAAAATACTATAATCAGCCATAATACATTTTGATACAGGTGTAAAACCAAGAAACCACCTAGTTTGGTAAATGTATCTATTTTAATGAGGTAACATGTTTTACATCTACAACCATAAGAACAATTACAATCTTTTCAAATTAACTGTTGATAAGTTTTCCTGATCCTTAAGTGGGATCAAGTAAAAAAAATGGTCACATAAATTAGAGTAAACTGTGAATACACATCTGATTTCACTGGGTTTCATCCAAACCTACAAATCCTCAGAGTTCTTTTATCACCACTCAGGAGTTGGAAATTCCAGACAGGAGCAGCAAGAAGGCATGAGCTGAGTAACTGACAATGCCTAATAGTTGCTGCTCTGGGAAATATTGACGGTAGTCAGGCCTGGAGCCAGGCAGCTTTTACACATTAGAATCATACACACAAACCATGTCTGTCCAATTTTAAGGGTAGGATAGAAGGTATAGAGTCTAACTTACAGATAACTCCCATGAAGAAACTAATTAAGACCACCTTATCTTCACTAAACCTCAACGGAAACCATTCCAGCTCATCTTTCATTTTCCACAGTATTTTAGGAAACCTTGCATTGCTAATAGCTGTGAAAGTTCTAATGTTATACCTAAGAAAGGCACATGCTTTCTATCTAAGCCAATTAAAAGCTATAAGAAATTATTTGCATTCAAATCTTTTCGTCTAAAGTACAGGTGTCCTTTGTCAAATAGAAATGCTAGTTCAAAGCCATACAATTGAAACTTGGAATCTTATAGAAGATTAATTTATAAAGAAAATATTTCATGGGTGATTTGCAAGACCCCTCAGTGTTATTGCACGTGGTGGTTCATATTTGTAACCCTGACACTTGGTAAGATGAGACAATAGACTTCCCAATGTCCAAGGTCAGTCTGGCCTACAGAATATGTCACACTAGCCAGGATAGCAAAGAGAGGCACTGTGTCAGAAAATAGTTCTCCTTCGGCATCATACGATTGCCCTCCCTTTAAGTGGGTTAAATATGATATGCATTGTACAACCAGCTTATATTAGATACTTTGAACTTCCTTTCTCATTCACCAAAGAGTCACAAAGTTCTGATTTTATTACTGCTGACATTTTCTAAGGATGATATAAACAGCGATGATTTGTTGGGATTGAAAAGACGGAGGAAAAGTCATCTTTCTGTGAAATATGTAAATTTAGTTTCTCCTTCTCTTGCTAGCAATAGTTACTGATGATCTACTCTGAGCATTTTGTGATTTGCCATTAGATGGCCACAAAATATTGCATAGAAAATTTCTCTACTAGAGCAGAACCAATAGTTAGTTTAATCTTCAAATGCTACCTTGTTACATTTCTTCATTAACCTTTGAATATCCTTAATGAGAAGTAGTTGAAAAAATTCTATAAAAGAATAAGCAGAATTTATGTTTTTAAAAGCACACAGAATTAACATAATATCATAAATATTAAATACAATGAGAAACTCTTTGTAACTTGTGTAAAAGCTGACAGTATACTGGGAAACTTGACTACTTAAAGTATGATGAAAAGGTACTTTGCTCACTCTGAACATAGCATCCATTGATGAATGTTGCATGACAGTGATCCCTGCGTATGAATTATAGTATGTGCATCAATAATCACAAAAGTACTAAAATGAGGTCTCAATTAAAATAAGAATTTATAGGGCTGGAAAGATGCCTTATAGGTTACGAGCACCTATCACTCTTATAGAAGTCCTGAGTTCTATTCCCAGTACCCATAGATCCAGGAGATACTGATGCCATCTTCTAGCCACTGGGAACATACCTACACACCACACACACCACACACACCACACACACCACACACACCACACACAGTTTAAAGAGAATTGAGAAATAATGCAAAGAAAATGTTTCTTTAGTTAAATATTATAAAGATAAAATGAAGCATACTGGGTATGTTAATCAAACCTTGAATTTCAGTTGTTATAGATATAATGAGACTAATTATCTTAAATAACATGATGATTTCTAAAAATTTCCTTACTGTTTATATTTAAATAAGTTTGTTGGCCTATGCACAAAGCAATTTGTCTCCTAAACTGATGTTTATATTCCTTGAATCTTTTCTGTTTCAAAATACTAGCATTTTAGTGGAAGCCATATAAAAAGTTACAAATGCTATTATTTTCCATTAGATGTGTGTTAATGGTACATGTTGATAGGAGTATAGTAAATAATAATATGCTATATGAATTTCAATGTGTATATACAGTTGTTATCCACTAGTCAAATAAAGAGGATTATTCTTTGCCTATGCTTCTTAATTATGTATGGAGCCTTTTAGAAACTCTGTTTTAGGAATTCATAAAATATTCACTCACTGGGAAGTAGTCACTCACATGATGTAGAACAAGGAAATTTACTTGTTCTATGTAACTGTGTTTTAGTGCCTGTTGTGTTAACTAATAATTCTCCCACACCTTCACACCCCTGCCTCTACTAATCACTATTTTACATTAAATTCTAAATAAGATATTCAGAATATGGCTTTACATCTTCTTGTTTCACTTAAACCAGTGTCCTCTAATGTTACATGTTTTGTGGCAAATGTCTGTATGGATAATATTTCACTGTGTATGCATATGTTTGGAACTATAATATATATGAATATGGTATGCTTATTGTAAATCATGTACTTATGTAAGAACTTTCTGAGCAGGAAATGGATAGCTCAGGAAGCAATAGAAAGAATTAGCAAATGACATTGGATAAAATTAAAATGTTTTTACATAACAGAGGAAAAATGTTAACAGAGAAAGGAACCTAAGAAATGTGATAAAATATTTGTTAGCCCTCTGAAAAGGAATTATAATCCAGAACATATAGAGAACTCAATAAATTGATTTCCTGAAGGAATAATAACCTAATTAATAAATGGACAAAGACTAACTAGATATGTTTCACCTTTAGGAAAGTGTAAATCAAAATTTGAGATTTCATCTCTTCCCAGCCAATGATTAACATCAAGAAAATAAAAATAATCAATGCTGGTAAAGATGGGTGGAAAAGTGAGTCCTTCTACACTAGTGATGATCAAATAGTTTAGACAATATATAAATCAGTACTGAGAATGAGTCCCTAAATAGATTTATAATTAAAGCAAACAATCTATGAATTTGAAAGAGAGTGTGGGATGGAAGGTAAATGAAAAGTTTACAGGGAAGGAACAGAGGTGGAAATTATGTAATGATATTGCATAGCAAATGTATATTTAAAATAATATGATCCTCTTGGGACACCATATTCAAATCAAAACTTGGTAAGAAAAGAAAACTTTCTTTTAAAATTTGTTTATACTTTCCAAATCTTATTGTTTTTGCATATACTTGAGTCAGCACGGATTCAACACACTGTACCCGGCACTATTCACTGTTTATATTCTCTTGATACTATGGCTGATACAGAAATCAGTGAGGAAAGAAAAACTTGGAATGTGAGAATAAGGAGCTAAGTTAGAATGCCACTTCTTACTTCTACTAGACAGTTTATTGAGCCAAATTTTTCTCATTCAAGAAAAAAAATATTTATTGATAGATGCTAGTCATAAAACACTTGATCATTCTACTTTGCATATAAAGTTTCCTGAGAGGATTTAATGTTCTTAAGATTATTGATGAAGTACTGTATATCATGTCTGATACACAAACCACATTCCATGCATGATCACAACTGTATCTTTATTATACAAATAAATTCATTCTTTGTGCAATTATCAATATTAATTTCAACACCCCCAAAGAACCTCTTTCCTTTTAGTGACAAACCACCATGATGTGTGTTTTTGGCACAATACATAAAGATATTTAAATTTACTCTGTTTCTTATGTCTTGTTGAACAATGAATCTATAAAATTGCTTTCTACCTGAAAAGTTTAGTTCTCTATATTCTCCCAGAGGGTGTAGCCATATGCTAAAATGATTGAGTTCAAGGTCAAGAGCGTGCTGTTATTAAATAATATGTATCAATCATGGCATGCTTATCCGACTGCTTATGCTTTTTGGAGAATTAAAATGTCTTTGGTTTTGTATGTGTTTGTAGCAAAGCCCCAGACAGTGAGAAGTGTCTCCTAAGTCTCAGTAGTTTTTAGTTCTCTTATGTTCATCCATAGACACACTTAGCTATACTTTGATTATAAGTGTAAAGCCTGATCCAAGGCCAAGACAATGTTACAGATTGGGAAACATTTCTATTGATAGGAGGAAGCTGTAGCAGGTGGCTAAGTGGCATGTCAAACCAAACAGTTCATACACCACAAAGTTCATGTGTAGTGCTAACCTTGGGACGGAACAGCTGTGCTCTTTTCTACTGAATTCTCGTAACAACTCGGAAATCAGCCCTAGTGTACCCCAACTCCACCCCTGAGAAAACTGAGATTGCTCAACTAACAGCTGGCAAATCAATGACTCAAAGAATTCTATCCAGTTCATGGGAGTTCTTAGCCCCTATCTCACATGCTCTCATACTCAAAGGAAGGAGTGTGGTTATAGAAGTCCCTTGTGACCTCCAAGATATGTGATCAGACCATTGAGAAAGAAAAGCACTGAAGGAAAGTTTGAGCTAACACAACACAGGCAGCAATGGACAACTGTTTGGGTTAAGGTGAAGTACAAGTCATGGTAATTGTTAATATGTCACTTTTGATATGACAAAGTAAAAAAAGAGCTTCTATTAATAGATTTGTGCTAATTTTTGGCCTTGTTCAGAATAGCTTTTTACTGGACTGGAAATGGTTGAATACAAGAGTCATACTGTGTACGATGTGGTGTGTGCAGTTTGTGTGTGGTGTTTATGGTATGTGTGTGTGGTGTGTGTGTGGTATATGTGTATATGTGTGTGTGGTGTGTGTATGATGTGGTGTTTATGGTATGTGTGTGTGGTATATGTGTATATGTGTGTGTGGTGTGTGTATGATGTGGTATGCATGGAATGTCTGTGTGGTGTGTGTGTGGTATATGTGTATATGTGTGTGGTGTGTTATGATGTGGTGTGTATGGAATGTCTATGGTGTGTGTGTGTGGTATATGTGTATATGTATGTGTGGTGTGTGTTTATGATATGGTGTGTATGGAATGTCTGCGTGGTGTGTGTGTGGTATGTGTGTGTGGTGTGTGTATGATGTGGTGTGTATGGTATGTGTGTGTGGTGTGTGTGGTATATGTGTATATGTGTGTGTGGTGTGTATGATATGGTATTAATCGGCATTAATTGCAAATACATAAAAGTAACAAAACAATATGTGTCTATATTTTCTTGTTGCTCCTTCTGACTACATTTCATAGCACTTTAATACTTGAATTAGAACAAAGAGAAATGTATGTTCTCCATGATATTTTGTAATTGTCTAATTTTTCCTTTAGTCGAGATGAGAAATGAGTAGACTAATCTTCAAAGTGACTCCATTCAGAAAAGTATTTTAAGACCCCTAACTATATTGATGACAAGTGAATCCTCTTAGATATTAAGGACCTTCCCATCACACACCCAGACAAAAGCCTCCATTTAAAAGTATTTAACACAGAGTCAAATGTCACAAAACAAATATAGTATCACTTTCATGGATTAAACTCTTATAATGCAAACTCAGGTAAACTTGATTTACTACCTAAGACTCATGTCTGAAAGCTTTTACAGGACACTCATATTTTTTTAAATGAAAATGGTCAGGACAAAGACAAATGTTTGATGTTCTCCTGATCACAGAGCCAAGCTACACAGTTAGAAATATATGTCTTCATGACTACATAGTTTCCTAGGCTAAAAAGATACATTCATTCTTAATCCCCCTTCCTGCTATAAAAAGAATAGATCTGATTTTTATAGTCTCACATGAATTATGCTGTTATATTGTAATATTTCATATCTATTTTCAACTTTTATAAAATTGTAAAGAATATTCTCTAGCATATTTCAAATAATATAGAATACTATTATCATAAGATTTATCTACCAGATTCTAAGCATAAATTTTGAACATAAGTGTTTAATTCTTTCATCTTTGTAATGAATAGAAATTTATTTCTCAAGGCAGAAAGTATGAATATAAAAAATCCTTCTTCTACTATTGATTAGTGTAGCCAAAAACATTTAGGGCTTGCATATTTCTTTCTTTCACTACTCAACATTTCTTAAGCCATTTTTTGGAAGTTGATAGGGAATTGATTTTATATTAATTAATTAATTACACATTTGTCAGTAACCTCTACAAACATGATTTAAACATATAAATATTATCAGGTACTTATTGCTGATTTGTGAAATTTAAAAAGGTTTACTCCATGTGAGTTTCCGTTTGTCGAAATTCACATTTGTTTTTGATTTACTTCTCTATTATATATCTGTGTGTGTGTTTGTATGTGCATGCCATGGTACACATGTGGAGATCAGAGAACAGTATTAAGGAATCATCTCTCTCCTCCCACTAAAGGGAATCCCTCGGATTGAACTCAGGTTTGGCAACAGGTGTCTTTCCCCTCTGAGTTTTCTCACCAACCTTAGATAATATCTACTGATTCATTATGTTCTATTACAGAAATAAATTTCAGGAATTGCAATCCCATGAAGCTTTTGAGTTTCTCTTTTATTTCTCCATGTTTTCACCAGTATACTTAGTTTATGCTGATATATATAAGTATTTGTAAAAGTGCTATGTAGTTTTTATGCCAACTTGACATAGTTAGGTTAATCTGAAAAGAAGGAGTCTTAAGTGAAAAAAAAAAAAAACGAGTTCCAGAGAAGTGGTCTTTACTCAAGTCTATAGGGCATTTTCTCATGTTAGTTTGTGTGGGAAGACCCTTCTCAATGTGGTGGTGTCACCCTTAGGCAAGTGGTCCTGAAATGTATAAGAAAGCATGTTGAGAAAGCCATGGGGAGAGTAAGCTAGTAAGCAAATCCTGCCTGGCCTCTGCTTCAGTTCCTGTCTCCAGATTCCTGCCTTGAGTCCCTGCACTGTCACCTTCAGTGACAGACTGCAACATGGGAGTTGCATGCTAAATAAACCCTTTCCTCACAAAGGTTTTTGGCCAAGGTGTTTTTTTTTTAATCACAATAGAAAACAAACTAAGACAGCAGCTAAATACAAGTATTTATGGTATTCAAAATTCAAAATTGTTATAAATATTTAATTATTTACTTATGGATGTAATTTAGTGTGTTTGAATTTTTACAAGCAATTTTCCATAAAATTATTTTACTAGTTTGTGTAAGTCCATTTATATCACATTAAAATAACTAAATTATTCAGTATGTATTTTATAGAATACAGCATGTGCCCTTTTGTTAAGAGTGCAAAGAACTGCCAGAGACCACACGAATGACAGTGATCCATGTTTCCCCTGCAAGCCAAGCTGATGTCTGAGGTTTGTGCTGCTGCCGCCTGCTACCGACAACGGAGTTTTTCTTTTTTGGACTGGTATTGATGACTGTAGGCTCATAACTGAAAAATAAGAAAAATTGAAACCTTCTGTGATAATCTCTCTCTTTTATGCCTAAATAAATAAATTAATAAATATTAAAATAAGAAAGGAAGAAAGGAAGGAAAGAAGGAAGGGAAGGAGGGAAGGAGGGAGGGAGAAAGAAAGAAAGAAAGAAAGAAAGAAAGAAAGAAAGAAAGAA
>LOEQ01006494.1:0-23336 GCA_001685075.1 Bramus lutescens | reverse complement strand
TTACCAGGAAAGGTTCAGCATGTCTGACCTGGCAGCTTCATGGTGGCTCTCTCTGACTTGCCTTCTCTCTCCTAGCATTCTGTTCTGTCTCCCTGCCTATCTAAGCTTTGCCCTATCCAAAGGCAAAGGCAGTTTTCTTTCTTCAACCAATGAAAGCAACACATAGAAAGAAGACCCTCCTACACCAGGACAGTAAAACACTGTGTTAACTACAGACCCAAAGTTAACCTTCATGATACGCTCAGAATTTCTAACGCTTTTGCTTCTGCTACTGTTAGCTCAAGTCCTACTTCTCTTCACTGGATGATGCGTGCTCCTCTTTCTGTGATACAGTAGACCATCTTACATGATGCAGCCTAAATTCCTAGAGTAACCTGCTCTTTATAACTAGGAAAACTTCATGTGCTCCTCCTTTCTAAATTATTTATCAAAAAATTTGGGAAGTATCTGTACATGTGATAAGAAAATAAAAGGAAAAATATGCAGGGGGAGAGGGCATGAAAGTGAGGATCAAAAGGATAGAGGTGATAAGCTCAAGGTGCCTCATAAAAAAGAATATAAACCAATGAAAAGTATTACTCTGAAATAACTGAATATAAACAAAAAATAATAAGTAAATAAGTACAAATATTTTAAGCATACATCTTTTTTAAAAGAAAAATATTCTTTGTTATTTATGCAGGAGAACATCTACAAGATTATTGAGAAATCACTTACTCTAGAAAGAGGAATCATACAGAACCCACAAAATGATTCATTAAATTTTTAAAGCAATTACTGTATTCTCGAATGGTGATCTGGGTTGTCCCACCATCTAGTCCCTTCACAGGACCAAATTTATAGTCTACAGAGTTAAGTAGTTCTCACTAAAGTATCCAGTTGATCTATGTTCTTTGAATTTCACCTTGGATGCCATATAACAAAAGCAAAGTCACCCTGTTTTAATCGATTCGCAATTACCCTGACACCTTAATGTTCACAAAGCTAGCCTTTCCTGCTCACAGTGAATCAAATTTAAAGTAAAATTTATTTCATCAGAGTTGTTTTAGCACAGTGCTAAACAGAAAGTTTTGCTTGTGGAGAATAGCATAGCATTTGAACTAGAACATAATATTTTAAAGGATATAGCTACTCATCAAATAATAATCTCTCTTTCTCATTCCCCTTCCCCAGTTGCAATGTATCTTTTTTAAAAATGTTGGAATATATATTTATGTTTATCTATATGTGTTTTGCACGAAAGTGAAGCTAGAAGAAAAATATTAAAGAAAATGAAAAACATTTTTTAAATTTCTCACTTTTCTGTTTTGTTAACGGGTTATGATTCAGTTCCATACATCCCCTTTTTAATGCTGCACTTTGTTAAAAGATCTGCAGTTTGAGTGTCAATCAATTAATCATAAAGAGGCTCGATCTTTATTGTAGTCGTCTTCATTTGAAGAGTTTATCAGAAACTCAGAGCTTCATAATAAGCAGAAGATAAATTTTATAGCTGCTGCTTTATTTGGCGTTCCGGTTATTGGTATGATTCTATTTCCACTATGTATTTAGTTTCTGTTCACATTATCGACCTTGTTTGTCCAGCACACTGTTGACACCATATCTGTTGTCCATTCTGCTGTCACGGAGAGGACAAACAACACTCACACGTGTGCTCTGCATTTGCTCCGTGTTCCTCCTGAGGACCACAGCCTTCCATCAGGAATGGAAATCAGAAAAATGTCTCAACAGCATTAACCTTTCTGTAAACAATTTGATGTGAATCCCCAGACCTGAGGTCTTCAGTGGTGTTTTTCTCACTGCTATGAATCTCTCAGATCATCGGTTTCATTTATGTTCTCTATTCTAAAACAAAGCAAAACAACCTACCATCACAGCATCTTGGGTTCTTTTTCTGTTATGATAAAACATAGAAAAGCCAGCATAGAGAATGAAGGGTTTATTTTCACTCACAGTTCAAGATTATAGTCCTTCGTGGTAAAGAAGTCACTGTAGCTGGAGCTTGAGGCAGCTGGTTACATTTCATCATAGCAAGAAACAGAGAGCAGTTAATGAGCATTTGTACTCAGCTTGCTCTCTTCGTTTGTAGAGTCTGAGATCCCAGTGTGGGAAATGACATGAGCTACAATGGACGGATCTTCCCACCTCGATTGACCTAGCAAACATAACCCTTCACAGTCTTTTTGAGAGCTAAATCTAGCATAGATAATCTCTGACAGATGTGCCCAAGTCTTATCTCCTCTTGATCTTATCAAGTTCCCTATACTAACTACTACTCCCTATTTGATATGATAGAATAGAGAATCTATCTCATTGTGTATACTGGTTAACTACAGTTGCTGTAACAGAGCAATTGGCTGAGTAAGTCACAATGAAATGAGGCTTGTTTGGGTGCAGATTTCTTAAGGTTGGAAATCTCATGATCAGGTGTCATCACTTGGGGTAAGGTCTAACATTTGCCAACCCACGACACAAAGTTAAGGGTGATAGTTGCAGATCGGCATGTGTAGAACAACGAACTGGATTGATGGGCTTGCTTTGTGACACCTACTGGGAGGGGAGGGGTGTTTTACAGATAAAATTTTATTTAATAGCTTTAGGTGTTGTGAAACTCAATATGTAGTAGACCAAGCTGCCCTTGCACTTCTGAAAATTCTTCTGCCTCTGCTTCCTGGGATTGCATCAGTGTGTTGTCATGCCTTGCCACATATAGATTTTTGTTTATATAGGCCATATTGAAGCCATTATATGCGTTATTCACATATCACACACACAAACACACACAGACACACACACACACATAATGTTAACTGCTCCAGTAATGTATATCTGTAACAGAACTGAGGAGGAGGATGCAGACAATGTATCTTAAAATAAAAGAACCAAAAGACATTTAAAGAACATTGTAACTCATAGCAATAAACTCAAACAAATGTCAGGAAAATTTCGCTTGTTTTTCAAATTTTTTTTTCTAGTAGAAGCTACAGAATTCCGTTTACTAAATTCACATTTCTGTATTAGCAAAGGGGAAAGTGAAAAGTTTAGGTTGTGGTTTAAATACTTGGTACATGCAAAAACTTGAAAGAACAGTGGAAATAAAACATCAAATTTGGCATTCAAATGTAACTAAATATC
Source organism: Bramus lutescens (assembly GCA_001685075.1). Taxonomy (NCBI): domain Eukaryota; kingdom Metazoa; phylum Chordata; class Mammalia; order Rodentia; family Cricetidae; genus Bramus; species Bramus lutescens. Next base: position 20,201 of record LOEQ01006494.1, on the reverse strand, counting down.
ACACATCTCAATAACCATATCACTAAAATGAAGAATTGAATAGAATATAGATGAATCTAAATGGAAATTCTCAGCTTTGTATCTTCAACTATGTGCTGTAGAGTTCCATCACTATCCCTGCCTGTCCCTGCTGGTAGAACGGAGCTAACTTTCTTCTTTCATTTGTCTCACTCATTCTCTTCCAATAGTCTACATGTAATCTGTTTACTACTTCCTCACTGTTCTAGCTTAGAAATCTTAACACAATGCCTATCATGTAATGCTCGTGAACATAATTACTTTATGGATAGCTGAGTCGAAAATTTATTATGTGTTTTCCCATCAGTCTGAGGTCATGTGGAAGTTGCATGTTCAAAATACAAAGCATTGTTTTATCTTTTGATTCTCAAGATGAGACACAAGAACTACTATGAGGCCAAGGCCAGCCTGAGATACCTCTAATAAACAGGCACAAGGAGTAAAGCCAAGAGCAGCCAAAGAGCAAGATCTAGACTCTGGTCTTTGAGTATCCCATTGGTTGCTCTGTATAACTTTCGTAGTAGTTACATCCTAAAAGTTTTAATTTAGTTAGTGCTGTGGTACTGAGGTAGTATACTATTTACCAGTAATTGGTTAGTAAAATAAGCTTAGAATTATTCACTGTATTGCATATTTTCTATAATAAAGTATTATTCACTGTCTTGCATATTTTCTGTAATGAAGTAATTTTATAGAAGGCAAATCAGACTATCATGGGTATAGCCCACTTTAAGGTTCCTATTGTTTTTTAAAGCAGGGAAAATGTGGCATTATATAGCAGCATTACTGTGTCTACATTGAGTGGCACCAACCAATCAAAGATATAGGACCAGATTACCCTAGAGAAGGCAGCACACATTGGTGGGTTTACTGTCCTTTTGACAGGAGTGTCAAGGGAGCTACTGACCTCTTTACAACAGAATGTTAATGGTTGGTGTCTCCTCCACCTTGACAGCCCTAAAGGGAGTAGCTGTTAATCTCTGTACTATTCACATTCGGGTGGGGGGGTAAGGATTTCTTCTTAAGCATGGGATAAACATTAACTGTCTAAAACTTCCAGTAGTGTTCTATGTGTCTGAAAGTAAGACAAAAAATATAGCAATGGATAAGGAGTTGGTTTAGAGTTTTTGTTTTTGATTTTTGCCACTTTGGAACCAAAATACATGGTTAAAATAGAATGTGGTTTGCAGGGTCAATCAATTTAGCAGTCAGATCTTATTAAAATGGCTGTATATGTGGTGTGAACAATTCACATGCAAATTTTAATGAATATTTTGCTTCTATAGGTAGGCAGGGGTTGTGCTAAGAATAGCCTCTAGGGAGTCTCTAGGTTTTTCTTTGCTTCCTTTTATTTATTTTTATTTATTTATTTATTTTGTAAACCCTATCATAAAAGAATCTTTGCTAGGGAGGCTGATACTCAGATCTAAAATTGAATCCGTTCATTAGCGCTACATTATTCAGGACTATAAAAAGGAGACGTTTTAACAATCCCAGGCTCAATTAAGCATCAACTGCTATCCTGGCATAAACCTGGCATGTATCTTGTTCTCAGGAAGTTTAGATGATGTTATTTACAATTTGTTCCTCAGGGAATGCCCTTTTTAAGAAAAAAAAGTCTGCTTGCCATCATAACTTATGTACTAAACCTCATAATTCTCTACCTGACAGCTCAATTGTACATCCTTCATTTAATTAGATGGCGACACACTGCTGTTTTAATGGCACACACTCACTACTGTGATTTCAAGAAACATGGCAAAGAGGGGACATTTGTGAAATCATGCTATTGAAGCATCAACTCTTCTGAAGATGAACACTGATTTATAAAAAAAGCAGAGTAGATAATCTCAAAGAGCTCTGAAAATCTAATTGAAATGTAACATTTTCTAAACAGTTGTTAAATTTGCAGTTACCCATATTACAATTATTAAATTGTTGCTTTCAAAATTGCCCATTATTTTACCTATTTAGGTTTTCTCGCATGGAAACTGTCCATTTGTTTGCCATAACAAGCACAATTCCCTAACTGACCACATAATGCTTCATCTTATAAAACTGTGCAAACTCAAATCAAGAGGTTTTTTAGTTGTTCGTTAAATAATGTCAATTATATGTGCACCAAGTGATATTTGAGAATGCTGACTAGGGATGCATTTCTATCATCAAATTTTGTGGCAGAGTCAAACATGGAGTTAAATTTTAGAATTTAGTTTAAATTCTTTCTATTTGTGCAGATTTTACGTATTGTTCCTTTCCTTTTAGTCTTGCTTTAGTTCATTAGATGCAGTAATATCCCCCTTGTCTGTGACAATTTCCATTAATATCTCAAAGGCAGCTATTAAGTCTCATTACAAGTAAAGATTCTAGAAGGATAGTGTGCACGCTCACAGTAAAGACAAGGACAACCTTCCCGTTTTCATTTATTCCTTTGTTCTTCACACACAGATCAATGGAGAAGTCCTCAGCCTGCTTTGCTCCATTTATACTTTGAAACCTTTTGCAAAAGGAAAAACCCGCACAGCTAAATAAATTCTAGTGTTTGGATTGTTTCATTTTCACAAAGCAGAAAAGAAATGTGTCTGCTTTCAGAAAGTTACCACGCCTATTATGCTCAAAATCCCATTGTCATGAAATTTAGTAAAGCTTTGAAAGTTTCACCATTTACATAAGTTATTCGTAAGAATTAACTCTAAGCTATAATGAAGCTAATTAGTGGTTGCTACAGTGAGGCTTTATAAAGTGTTCATTATTACCAACAATACTCCATCATTCCATCAAAATACTTAAAACATTAACTCCTAGACAATTACCTAAACATTCCCATGGAAACTGTATTTGAGTAAATTCCAGTCAATTCTCCATGAAGTAAACTCTTAATATTTTTTCATCTAAAATGATACATTGAAAATAATTAAATTGGTAAGTCTATTGGCAGCCCCTTTTCCTATTAAAATGTTGATTATTAAATATCACTATCAGACAAAAACATTTCTACTCTTAAAATTAAAATGAAGAATATACATAGGTCAGGTCCCCTCCTGCCTTTCTTTAATTCTTAATTTATCTGAAATATTATAATTTCATTCAGAAATTCTAGATGGAATAATATGGATAATGATTTAAATCATTTATTTTTATTTATGTATTTAATTATGTAATTTTAATTATGTGATTAACAATTTAATTGTTTAATTTGTATAATTGATTATCTCTCTTCCAATCAATCAATAGGTTCAATTATTGAAATTAATGAATTATGGAATCAAAATGTTTTCATTCACAGCCAGCAGTACTAAGAAGTAATACAACACATGGGATTTTGCTGGGAAAATGTCAGAACAGCTCACAAAACTCTGCTATAAACTGATCCGAAAGCTCATCAGTCTGCAAAAGTATGGTTTGCGTTCCTTCCGTTTCAAAACAGTGACATCATCTAGCTCGCAAGGCCAGACCTCTTCACTTCTTCCTCCTCTCTTAGCCTTCAATCAGACTTTTCTTTCCTCTCAGTTTCTGAAAAAATTTCACTGGAGAATAGCTGGCATTTGTTGATTTGCCCATCAGTCTGTTTTCATCACTCATCCAAAGATGAGATGAGACCTCTACTACTGTAGGTCTGCACTTGGGTTTTCATTAACATGTTCAGTGGCCTCAGCTCAATATACTCCTTCATTCCAAGAACTTGTAGATTGTTGTAGATGTCGGCTTAAAGTTGTAGAAAGCATTCGCTGGTACTACTCTTCTTCCTTAACATTTTGTTACATATTTAACAAATCTTACAACATTGTAAGATTTCCGTCTCACCTTTGGCTGTTCCCCGTTCCTGAGCTTCTCAACCTTCCTAATGCTGCAACGTTTTAATCCACTTCCTCGTGTTGTAGTTGACCGCACAACATGAAATTATTTCATTGCTATTTCATAATACTTTTGCTACTACTATAAATATCTGATATGCAGGATATTTGATATGTGATGCCAGAGAGGTCACAAATCCCAAATTGAGAATCACTGTCTTATTGCATCCCTTCATCACTGTGACTTCCTCTGCTTCTACACTTGCAGACGCATTTTGAACTGAAATTTATTCCTGTTTCTGCTTCCTGCTCTGCATCAATGTTTTCAGAATTTTTTTATTATTTCTTTCATTTCTTGAGATTATAATATATAATATTTCCCTTTTCTCCTCCCTCCTTCCTAACCCTCACACAACTCTTCCTTGTTCTTTCAAATTCATGGCCTTTTCTCCATATACCTACATGTATAAACATATAAATTCCTCAATACAGAAATAAAAATTGCTAAGTCTACATAATGCTACTTGTATATATATTTTCAGGGCTGGCCACTTAGTAATAAATAACTAATTCTTGTGCTCTTCCCTGAACAAGATTATTTTTCCTGCTTTTAGTGTTCTATAGCTGCCTGTAGTTCTTTTTATATGGATGGAACCTCCTAAGCTTTCCAGTCTACGTTAGTTATTTCCAGTTTCTGGCTATTATGAGTAGAACAGCAAATGCACATGGTTAAGCAAGTGTCTCTGTGGTAGGATTAAATGTCCTTCAGATATATGCCCAAGAGTGTTATAGCTTGATTTTGAGTTAGACTGATTCCTATCTTCCTGAAGAACCATCTCCATGGTTTCCATAGTGGCTATGAAGATTTGGACTCCAACCATCAGTGGACAAGTGTTCCTCTTACTCCATATCCTCACCAGAATGAACAGTCCCTTGTTTTATTGACCTTAGTATTTCTGGCATGTTCCTTTTGTTTCTATTCTGTGGAAAAATTTGAGGAGTATTGGCATTAACTATTCATTGAAAAATCCAGAAATTCTACATTAAGCCCAGCATTTTTGGAAGGGAGGGATTTTTAAAAATTGCTTCTATTTCATTAAGTGGTATGTCTTTTTAAGATGACTTTCTGATCTGGATTTAATTTGGTTAGTGGTTTATATTAAGAAGATCATCCATTTTTTTAGATTTTCCAATTTGGTAGAGTACAGGTCATTAAAATATTTCTTTATGATCCTATGAATTAGCTTTTCAGTTCTAATTTTGTTGATTTTGATACTTTTTCTCCAACTTTTAGTTAATATGGATAAGGCTTTATCAATCTTACTGATTTTCTCAAAGAAACAATAATTGTTCACTGATTATTTTTTATAGTTTGTTTTGATTTTTATCAATTTCAGCAATGAGTTTGTTTCTTGCAATCTACTACTTCTGAATGCGATTTCTTCTTTTTGTTCTACAGCTTTCAGGTGTTCTGTTCAGTTACGAGTATGAGCTCCCTCCAAGATTGTTCATTTGTTCAAGTAGAAGCACTTTATTGTGTTCCATAAATTCGAATATATTATGAATTAATTTCCATTCAATTGTAAAAACTCTTTAATTTCTTCATTAATTTCTGTCTTGATTCATTTTTCATTCTGTGAGTTGTTTGTTCCCATGAGTTTGTAAGCTTTCTAATATTTCTTGATATTGTTAATATCTAGCTTTAATCTGTGGGGGTCAGTTATGATGCAGGGTGTTATTTCAATATTTTGGTATCTGTTGAGACTTGCTTTGTTTCTGAGTATGTGGTCAATTTGGAAAAACTTTTCGTGAGGCACTGAGAAAAAAATATATTAGTTTGTGTTTGGGTGAAATGTTTGGTAAATATCAGTTAAGTCTATTTGCTTTATGATAACAGTTAATTCCATTTTTTTTCTGTTTGGTTTTTGTCCAGATGAACAGCCTATTGGTGACAGTTGAGTATTAAAATATCCCACCATCAGTATGTAAGGTTAATACGTGATTTAAACTGTAGCAGTGTTTATTTTACTAACTTGAGTGTCCTGTGTTTGGTACATAGCTATTAAGTATTGCAATGTCCTCTTTTTGGATTTTTTCTTTTGATATACATGTAGTATCTTCCCTATCTCTTCTGACTGGTGTTATTTGGAATTTTATTTTGTAAGATAAATACATTGACTTATTTTTTTAGGTTCATTTGCTTGGAATATCTTTTTCCAACCCTTTATTCTAAAGTGATGTCTAACGTTGATGTCAAGTTATGTGTCTAGTATGCACCAAATGAATGCATCTCGGTTTTGGATACCTTGTTAGTCGTCTGTGTGTTTTATTAGGGAATTGAGACTATTGATGCTGAGATTTATCAACGACTAATAATTATTCCTTTTGTTTTATTGGTATTGGGTGTGTATATGCGTGTTTCCTATCTTTGATTTGAGCATTTAGTATTATTTATTCCTTGTGGCTTTTTTTGGTTATGGTTAACTTCTTTAGGCTAGAATTTTCCTTCTAGCAACTTCTATAGGGTTGGAATTGCAGGTTTATATTGATTAAATTTGATTTTATCATCGAATGTCTTATTTTTCTCCATCTATTATGTTTGAAAGTTTTGCTGAATATAGTAGTCTGGACTGGTAACTGTAGCATTTTACAGTCTGCAACGTATGTGTAGAAGACCTTCTGCTGTTTAGAGTCCCCACTGAGAAGCTCTGTTGTTATAATATGTTTGCCTCTATATGTTACATGGTCTTTGTTCTTGCAGTTCATAATATTCTTTTGTTGTTGTTGTATACATTTAGTATTTTGATTATTATGTGGTTAGGAAAATTTCTTTTATGGTCCATTCTACTCGGTTTTCTGTAAGCTTCTTGTGTTTTGATAGGCATCTCCTTGTTTAGATTAGGAAACTTTTCTTCTATGATTTAATTAAAAACATTTTTCTGTGCCTTTGAGCTGTGTTTCTTCTCCTTCACCTATTTCTACTGTTCTTAGATTTTTGCCTTTTCACAGTGTTCCAGATTTCCCAGATGTTTTGTGCCAGGAGATTTTACATTGAACATCTTTTTTGACTAAGATATCTGTTTCTTCAATTTTGTCTTCAGTTCTTCCATCTCCTGATTCTGTTGGTAAGGCTTACCTTGGAGGTTCCTGTTTGAGTTCATAATTTTTTTCAGTTCTGTATTTCTTTTATTTGGGGTTTTATTAATTGATTTTATTTTCTTTTTCAGATATTGAAATGTTTATTCATAACTTTCCACTCTTTATTTGTGTTTTCATAAATTTTAGATAGATTTATTTATTTAATCTTTAAGGACCTCTTTCATATTCATATTCATAATTGCGATGGTAGGGTGGCTGAGCCCTGGTGGAGACATATTATTCCAGTTGTTATTGACTATGTTTCTATGACAGTATGTAGACATCTGAGTTTGGGAAAATTGTATTTCTAGGTGCTGATATCTCTTCTTGTCTTTATTGTGTGGGTGATTTATTCCTTGCTGTCTTGCCCTCCTTGGTGCTTAGGAGAGTATATTGACTGTGTCTTGTCTTAAGGTAAATTCTTCAGGGATTCTGATAGATGTAGGCACTAGGAATTCCATGTAAAATGTGTTTCAAGGAACTGGGAATTGATTCTTAGGGATGAGGGAAGAGAGATCCAAAGGAAGGATGAAAGAAGGATCCTCCTCATAATTTATTTAGTGCCCAGAAAATGGAGGCAGAGAGTCATGAGAGACTTTAGCAGGTGTTCTGCTACAGAGCTGGAGATGAGCCTAGGGAATTGAAATTGGTGGTTTGGAGAGACAGGTGAAGATCTTAAGTTAACTCCCTTGCTTTGCTGACTCAAATCCCTTTAGCATTCCCAGGGTATGCTTATTAGTGTTGGTTGCTAGGACAAAACAATGGGTGCAGGGAAGGAAGTTTGAAAGGTAGATTGTTGTAGGGGAGAGGGGTCCCTTGTTCTATCCCAGACCCCCGCTAGCTTACAGCCAAAATAATCACACAGAAACTGTATTAATTTAAATACTGTCTGGCACCCTTTGGTTCTAGCCTCTTATTGGCTAATTCTTACATCTTGATTCAACCCATTCCTAATAACCTGTATGTTACTACGAGGTCGTGGCTTACCTGGTAAGATTCAGCATCTCCATGACGGCTCTCTGTCTGCCCTTTTCCCCAGCATTCAGTCCTGTCTACTCCACCTACCTAAGTGCTGCCCAATCAAAAGGCCAAGGCAGTTTCTTTATTCACCCAATGAAAGCAACACATAGAGGAACCTCCTACACCAGGTAGATCAGTGTCAACCACTACAGAAGTGGGCATTTGGGCTGGGGCTGCAGCAGATATTAAGGACATGAGACAGGGGATTGGTTTTGGAGGAGCTGCAGGAATAGGTGATGATCTACAGTTTAGCCTCTTTCCCTGGCCAGAGTGGCCTGCTGTGTTTGGAGTCCTGGATAAGGTAGTGAGCTGGATGAGCGAAGTTTGGAGAAGATCTGTGTCATCCACCAGAGATAAGGGGCAGAGAGAAGGAGGGGGCAAAAGCAGGTGATCTGCTACAGAGCTGGGAAAGAGACTTGGGGACTAGACTTGGAGGAGAGGAAGGGCCATTCATCCATCTACTTCCCTGCCTGGAGTCTATTTGATTCTCTTACTGAGATTGCATCCTTGGTACTCAGAAGATGCTCTCTTGTGAAAGCACAGTTATTCAAACATGAAAATCAACTGAAATCATAGAACCACATGCATGTTTGATTTGAAAGTAAATAAAATGCAAATTATAGCACAATAAAGTGATTTGTAATTATATTATATTTGTCTCCAGTGTTTGAGATTAAATCAAAAGTTATGCTAATCTATGGTGTTCTAACTCTGAGAATTTGTTTCAGAACTCTTAAAGAAAGCATTTAGGACACATGGTCCAATGATTATATTAACAGAGCATGTGTTCACTTATGTATACATCTCTCATTCCTTTCTTCTAATAATATTGTTGAATTGCTTAAGCTAATTTAAGTTGAAAGGAATAAATTGTCCTGAAATAGTTGTTGTGGAACAATGTTGGAATCTTCTCCACTACTTGATTGCCAGAAAAATTTCATCTCTTTGATCTTATGGTGCTGCAAATGTTAATACATACTGCCAAGCAGCCCCTCCTTGAAATTCTTCAGCAAGACTCTACAGATCAATAGCAACTGCAAAAACCACAACCGTATCTGAGGCAACTTCCGAAGAAACAGGTCACAACCTTTGAGTTAGAGAACAATGTCTATGAATCCAGGTTTGACCTTGGACCAATTTTTAAGACCATGAAGATATCTCATGCTTTATTATTTGTAATAGACCACAAACAGATTTTTAGCATTGATTGTTAAAAAGAAATAATGTTGTATTCCTTTAAGATGTATTAGATATAGAAAAGCAATTAGAAATATATTTCAGTCTAGTTAGAGATTGAAAATATACTTAGTTACCATTCAGTACAGAAGCAGAATATTATAATTGCACCAAGAGCCCAGTGCACTTCACTGGGTTTTATTTGTAATCATGAACACTTATATTGATAACTCTTATATTGATAATCATGACCACTTAATTTTTCAGGAGGCTAAAGTCTCTTTTTTCATGTAAATTCCTTCTTTCACAGTGAGAAATTTCAAGTTGTCAGTGATTAACTTGCTAAGAAAACTGCTCATAGTGAGATAGCATACTACAAGACAGAAGGATCCATATCTATTCTCGAAAACAATGTAAATATCCTCCGCTATCTCCTGAAATTGCATAGACTCCTGAGAGTGAGGGTTTCTGAATATTTCCTTTTTAATTTTGCAGTATGTACACATATAAATACTTCCCTAACATACAGACCTTCTGAATGTTTGTGTCAAAATAGATTTTGTATTTCATTCACCCCAAGATGAAGGTTGCATCATGAGGATGACACCTGAGCTGCATCCTAAAGACATATACATGTACCTGCACACACACATGCTTGCTATCACAGATGCAAGCACACATGGTTAAAGAAAACTATGCTAATCATTATTCGATACAGTGGTGTTCTAACACTTCAATAAATAGTTGCATACACATTTTATGTACATATATAAATACATCTACATATGTATTTAAGATATTGTCACATTGTAGTTCAGGATAGCTGGGAAGTCCAGGTTGTCCTTGAATTCATGGCAATATTCTTGCCAATCTTGCTTCCTCAGCCTTTTGAATACTAGCATTACAGTCATGAGTCCCCAGTACCTGCTCATATTCAGCTATTTAGGTAGAGAAATATTGACTGCCTTTTTGAATACATTTATGCCTCCTTTATCTGGATTTATGTTTCTAATTCTTGGAATCCATCTTGACAATTTTTCTCAGAAAAGTTCATTGATGGACTAATTTTTACCTTACCTATATTCTTAAAATACATTTTTATTTCTTGTGGGATATTGTGACTCATTGAGATTGGCATATACTTCTAACATGTTATCTGTGATGGCAAATAAATGAGTTGTCTAATCTGCTTCTTGGGAGTTCATTTATCTTCCACGATTGCTTTCAACATCTTTGTCTTTCATAATCTACAGTATGACATTTACACATCAAGGTAAAAGCTGATTACTACTTTTTTTGCTTTTTTAAAAAATAGATTACACTGAGTTATTATCACTTCATATATGATAAGTACCAAAACTTATTTCCTCTGAAATTCTGATTAGATAATTTTCCTTTTTGCCCTGTTCTATGAATCTCTCTAGTATATACTCTCTATATGTTTTCCTATGCTGCATTTTTAATCATGTACAATTAGATCAACAACTAAAACATTCAATTTACTGTCTAATAGCCATCACATTTATTCCAACTATCTCATTCTTATAATTTCAAGAATTACTTTGGACTGTTTCTAGAATTTCTCAATGGCTTTTCCAGTGTCCTGCTACTTTTAAATAATTTTTTGTCTGAATTTCCTAACAGAGTGAAGAATCCAACATCTGAAAAATAATACATAGGTTTGCTTGTACAATTCTTCTTTCTACCAAATCTGAATTTAAAGATGCATCATACTTTTGAGCTGTTGATACTTTAAAGATCATATTAACTTCAGACAATTGAGAAGACACTCGAGATTGCTTTCCCAGTCTTTTGGAGACACTAACATTCTGAGACACTTGTAAACATGTCTTGAGGTATTTGGTCAACCGTTCACAAGAGAAGTTTGGGCTGCATATCCACACAATGTCTAGCTAAACATTACAACTTCATATGTCATTTTATTCATTCTCTTTCTGCTCAGAAACTAAAAAAGGAAAGAAAATCTACATAAAGATGTGAGGAGACCTCACCTTGCCTTCACAATCATAAGGAAAAGATGTCCTTCCTGAGCCTGTCTTAAGCGGCGAAGGTTAACCACCACCGTGAATGCAGTAGGCTTCTGTTTTTGTTGTTGTTGTTGTTGTTGTTGTTGTTGTTGTTTTGTCTTCTTTTCCCAGTAAGGCCTTGGGAAGTAGATTCTAACCTCTTATGCTTCTTCTGAAACGTTAAACACAGGAAAAGAAAAGCATTCTCATCCTCTGAATTCTCTTCCCTTTGCACATTTTGGCCGAATTACATCTTTTTAATGTGCTTGTTGTTTCAATACTTGTAAGAATAATTTCAATAACTATATTTCAAAGTTTTCACAAAAAGAATTTTGTTCAAATGCCTATGGAATCTTTAAAGACTATCTTGGGCTATAGGTAACAGTTCAGTTGTTAACTGCTTGCCACAAAGCATGAGGACTTCAGTTGAATCCCAAGTGCCCACATAAAAACTTGAACTCATAAAAGAGCTTGCAGCCTCAACATTTGGGAGTTTGAATAGGAGACTCTAGGGTTCACTGGCTGGCCATCCTACCCTAATCAGTAATTCTCAGGATAATGACAGAGTTTGTCTCAAAAAATAAGGAGACTGCTCCTCAGCCACAACACAAAGTTGTTCTCTGGCTTATACATGAACAAGGATACACATGCACATACACCAGCATACATGCATATACTCACACATGGACACAGAAATTATCTGTGAAGAAAAGAAGATTTTGGATTCATAAATTGAAACATGGATACCACCAAAGAAAATAACTGATACATTTGATTTCTTATAAACTTTAAAATTTCTGAATAACAAACTTTTAAAAGTAGGATTTAATAAACTACTTTTTATTATGAAGAGTTTATAATTCAGATGTTTCAGATTCATTTCTACAAAACATTAATATTAGTGTGCATGCACATAAATTACATATATATAAATAAAGTACTTAAAAATGAAGTTCTTGTGGAAAAATAATAACTTCAGAGTTGTATAGACTAAAGAAAGAAAGAAAGGCAAGCAACTCAACAAATTATGACTTAAATGTTTAGTTCTTCTCATTCTCAAAGTACAATTAAATGTTTATATAAAAGAATAAAACATCCATATTTTAAATTGGAGAACAGTTTCTTTATTCCTTATTTCAGATATAAGTACTTGCATAGTCTTACTAATAAAATGTATAATTATCAATTGTAAAGTACACTTAAATATTACCAAGCTTCTTTATTTTTAAAATTCTGTTTTACAGGTATGTGCATGAGAAAAATGTACATCACTGTCTAGTGGGAAGAATTTAAATGAGTCAGGTAAAAAAGTCCTTTGGAGTACTATTTGTGAAAACATCTCTAGAAATTAACTTACATGTTTGTGTTTAAATGTGAAAATTTCCTAATATAGATCGAAATCTTAAGTGTCTTTAAAAACCAGGGAACATATATAAACTAAATGGCTTCATTTAAAAAAATCTGAAAAGATGCAGAAAAAAACTTTTAATATTCAAAATGTCAGAGACCTGTAAGGATGGCTTAGTGGTCAAGAATATGTGCTGCCCTTCCAGAGTACCTGGGTTAGAATACCAACAGTTTTCTTATGCAGCCTATAACCTGTAGCTCCATTTCTAAGGAATTAGACTGTTCTGGCTACACTGAGCCTCAGTATTCACATACACAAACAAAAATACATACATATAATTAGAAATAAAGTAAGTCTTAACAAATACGTATATATCAGTCAAACCAGGAATACAATGGAAGAAAGAATACTATCCCCATAGCTTGCCCATAATTTGTGAATAGTTTTGTATCATATACTGATGTGAGATTTCACTCTGTGTGTTATGATTACCATTAATGAATATAGAAACTGCTTTGGACCTATAGTAAGGCAGAACTTAGGTAGGTAGAGAAAGCTAGGCAGAATGCTGGGAGAAGGATGGAGTCAGAGAGACACCATTGAGCTGTTGCCAGAGTCATACATGCTGAAAATTTGCTGGTAGGCCACAACTTCATGGTGATATACAGATTAATAGAAATGGATTAAATTAATATGTAAGAGTTAGCCAGTAAGAAGCTAGAGCTAATGGGTCAAGCAGTGATTTAATTAATACAGCTTCTGTGTGATTATTTAGGGTCTATGCTAGCTGGGCGGCAGCCCTCCATCCTACAATATAAATTATTTATATGTATATTTTGTATATACATATATATAACTATCCATTGGAATAAATATTAGAAATTTATGCTAAAGTTTATTTCCATTAATGCTCAGTACAATTTTAAAATAGTAATAAATTTTAAAAGTTAAGCTTAGGTAGATTATGATAGTTATTTATCATCTGTAACTTTTGCTTTTAAATAAAAATTATGTTTAGCATTGCATGGTAACATGGAAAAGGTACATGATGAAATGAGAAAAGTAAGTATATATATATGCATTTATGAATATTTAATATCATTTTAATATTTGAAAAGAGATAAATATACACATATACATCATAGTTGACTAGATGTCTTAAAATATTAATAGCTTCCACTATGCTTATTTTTGGTTTTTAAGTAATTTTCAAATTTTTCAATAACTGTATTAAACAACACATTAGCAATGTATTTACATATACATTTAAATGTAAAGACCAATAAAGTGCTCAACTGCTTTCCCTAGAAAGTATTTTTTTGTCTTTTCTGATCTTTATAAAACACATAAAAATAGCAAAAGAACAAAAAACAGTTACTGAAGTCTCTTATACAGAACTACTAATCTGCCTGCGAGGTAGACCAGAAAGCACAGCCCAGAAACTGTGAGGGCTTTCCAATTGGAATCATGATTCACTTGTACTGCTGTAATAACATCTAGAAACTAGTCGGTGTTCAGAATGAGCACATAGAGAGACATATGTGAGGGGCTGTTGTGAATGGAAGAGAATAACTAATAATGGCAATCTTGGAGAACAATGATGTGTGTATCTTGGAAATAATAGCGTGATAAGGTGCGTGGTCAGCTGTGTGTTCTCTATACAGAAAAGCAAATAAAAAACCTACATAATCTAAAGTGTTCTGAGTTGCCCTTTCACTGTCTTGAGAGAGATATTTTCATAGACGAGCTTAGCCCTTCTTTCCTACTTAAAAAGATTTTGCCTTTATGTTATTGGTATCAAGGTCCCATTAATCCACCCTATAGTTTTTCTAAAAATATATGACTTTTGTCCTTATCTTAAGGTCTTCTATCCATTTTGAGTTAACGTTGTATATGAATTTAGACCCTTCCTTCTTCTTTTGCAAGTGGATATCTTGCAGTACCAGCACTATTTTTTGGAAACAAAAATACAAATCTCATGCTTCTTTTACAGCTATAAGATTAAACAAGGGCCTCCAATATATGGATAGTTGGAGAGATGATATTATACATCCAGGGTTGGAAGTATTTATGCACATGTGAAAGGGATTTGTCAAACCCTGTTCTTGTTGCTTCTAAATTGTGGATATCTGTACTAGGTATATAAAGGCCCTAAGAAGTTTTCAGTCATAGCAGTAAAGTTAAAAACAGTATTTCCTTATTGAATCAAGTATCCTTATATATTACTGAATGTTCTAGAAGATTGCCTTATAAGAAGGTACCTGGTGACTTCAGTCAATCCAAAAACAAACAAGTGAGCAAACAAGCTTTTTTGTTTCTTCAATGCATGTTATGGCTGTATTTACTTTGAAATATAAATGATGAACAAATAAATGAAGCATAAATGGGAATTGAAAGGAAAATGAACTAGAAAAATATAATTTGTGACTCATAAAACAATCATAACGAAGCAGTTAGAGGACTATATGATAATGCATATTAAAGTTTTTCATATATCATGTTCACTCTGAAACATTACAACCTCAGGAAGTCTAACTGAATGACACGGTCAATGAAAAGAGTCAGCCAAACACATCCCTTCTTTCTCTCCCTTCCTCTCTCCTCTCTTCCACTTCCCCTCTCTCTTCTTCCCACTTTATGAGAAAAAAAGAATCTTCTAAACCAAAACATTCTACTACATTTGTTAGTTCTCCCCATAAGGACTAATCAGCACACTATAGCAAAATTTGACTTGCCAATTATTCTTAAATAAGTGTTAAATGTTCTTTTTTTGCATCGATAACCATAAGTATATGTAATTTTATATGCTCAAAAATGTTCTCCTCATCTCTTCAGTATTTTTAATTGCATCTAGTTATTTTCATATGAAATATCATTAATCTTAGCTTTGTGACAGCTCAATTGCTTGTAAGAACAAAAATTGTTTGAAGCTTAATACTCATTACCTGCTTCAGGGAAGTTTCAAGGCAATAAGCAGACTTCCACATAGGAAAAAAACATCTTCAGTTAATGATGATGGCCAAGGAAGCATTTAAAGTAGGCAGTGCCAGAGATAAGCAGACCTGAATTCTGCCAAACCCAAGATTTTAGCTGTTTAAGTGCAGGTTTCCCTAGTACTTGATAAGGTAATTTCTCATGCACATGTGCTTGCATCCAAAACTCACATTTTCTAGTTCAACACTAAAGTTGAATGGAATTCTTTTGACATCATGAAAACAACTTATTTCTTATGTGTTGCTCAAATTTTCCATGGCCATGGACCCCCTGCCCCTAGATTTTGCAAAACACAACCCACAGATGTTGAACAAAATTTTTAGTTTGGCTTTTTGCATTATCTGCATTTGCTAATCTCAAATATTTGAAATTATCTAATTATGCACATCCATTGTATACTGAATGGATTATAGTCAATAATGTAGTTTTAGTTAGCCTACGCAGTTGAAAATGTCATTCAATGAATGAGTTCATAAAAAACTAGGTGTCTGATAGATGCATTAGTTAATTAAATATGAATGACTGAGTACTTGAAAACTTTTGAGTTTAGCAAACTTATCGATTCTGAAGACAGTAGATAACCTCTGTTCAGTGAGTCTATAGTAAAGAAAAACAGACATGCTACACTGTAGCTGTAGGAAGTTTATATGTGTTTATGTATTTCTAACTACTCATAACTAAGCAGAAAACATAGACATTGTTAAATTTCTTGACTCTTTCTCTAAAATTGAATGTTTATGAAGGAAGTAATACTGACCTACTTCACAAGACTGAAATAAGTTTAAGGAGAATTTTAAACTGACATCTAGAAGGAATGTGTCCTCTTAAGTCATCCTTAACTACACTTAGTGTTGCTGAGAACACTTATTTATTTTAGGTTTATTCAGTCCTTTATGGATCCGTGCTTAACTATTTAGTCAGACAAGCTTTTTAACCTAATGCAAAAGCTTTTTTGCCGATAGCTACATACCAGTAATTCTACAGAGATCTTTACTTTTAATTGGAAGAAACGTTTGAAAGGTAAATATTTTAAAGTATAAGTCAAAATCAAATCCCAGCATGAAAGCGTCTTCCTATATTGAAACTTTTTTGATGACATGTATTTCCTTCCTGCTCCTATGTGTTTGTTGTAACTTCATGTTGCAGCATTCTTATAGCTAAACCATACTCATCACATTTAAAATAAAATACGCAAACTTTGAATATTTAACATTTATGTCATACGATATAATAAATTGTGAGTAACATATGAGAAAGAGTTCCTTAATACCAAACACAGGTGAGAAATCACTAGAAGAAAAAAAATAACATGATATAATAATATAAAGATTATAAAGAAAACATGTCTATGAGCATAATGTTTGTGTTTTTGAATTACTTTTTTGCTATAAATAACAGAGTTAATGTTGAAGCTCAGAATTTTAAGATTTAAAAACCTTAGTACTTGTAATTATTTTAATCAGTTTGTAAATAACATTACTAAAATTCTAAATTAATTTGATATAACTGTGAATTATCTTTGTTGGTTTACTTTTGAAAATAAATTTCTAATCAAATAAGCTTGAAAATGTCACAAGTCTGAGAAGTTTATTTGTTTTGTTTTTCAACTTGGTATTATTGTTTGACTAGTTTATATTAACATTCAATTAAATCATCTTGTAGAGAGAAGAAAAGAGAGTGAGTGGCTTTCTCTACAGACTCAGTGTTTATCTGCCTTCACCGAGAATGCACACTGGGACCAAGATGGCCTAATGGTCACTCTGGACATTGTTCTTATTTTCTCAAGTGTCCGTAACATATTCACAGTTTGTAATATTAGACTTCGATTATCACGATAAACTAAGAATGTTTCACATATGTGTAACTAATACTTTAAAGAATATTAGGAAATAAAAGAAGCTAGGGCTTTATCAGGCAAAGAGCCTATCAGACATTTTAGAAGTGAGCAATTGGTTAAGTTTGAGAAGGCTCATTGTATAGAAAGCATTGTTCTAGTGTATTTCTTTACAGTTTTACTCTCAGAGCAAAACAGACAATTTGCTGTTTATGAGGCATCATTTGATCCTAAGAAGGGTATTCTATAGAGCACATTGAAATGACTGGGTCCTCGATTATGCACTTTAATAGAAAAATAAAAATAAAGCTGCCTTCACAAGCCAGGAAGGATCACCCTGATTGATGCCTGCCTGCAGATAACAGTTAGCCTAGCTGGATCTCACCTCAGGATCTCAGCACACAAAGAACTTTGTCACTGTGACTTGTGCCAACTGCTTTTACCTCTTTGGAGTAACAAAGACAAATTCAGCCACAAAGTAGCAAAAATCTATTTGCGAATCTATAAATTTGCTAAAACTCAAAAATATTTGGATCTTCACACAATTAGTCCTTTCAGATGAACAGACTACACTGTTTAAGCTTACATAACCATTTTTTCCTCCATCAAGGGGGAAAATAAATCACTATATAGAAACAATTACTTTTAAAAACTAAAGGAGGGAGGAAAGGCAAAATGTGTTTCTTTTCAATTTCAGATATTGCATCAATTGCATTTTTAGCAGAAGACCCTTTTGGGTGCCATTATAGTTTTTATTCCCTGGCTCATGCCATGAATTGGTTATAATTGCATTAGTCTCATGTTACGTCACCACAAAGTCAAGCCCATTCAATGATTCTTCTCTGAGCATTCCAGTCCCTCAGGGCAAGTTACAGAGCAGCTTCTCAAGCTAAAGCCAAGGATTTGCTACTTAAAGGACAGCTAATGAAGCTCCTAAAGGAGATGCCTTGGAGTCCATCTAGGAAATTTTAGTTTAATGTCTTCTTTGCTTGATAGCTGAGTCACTCTAAACCCAAAGGAATTGGATCCTGGGGGGAAGACAAAAGGAACTGCCATTATATGATGCCAAGCACATGGTGCCAGGGACAAGATAGTTTCAGACATATTTAGAATCTGATATGTAGCAGATTAAAGTTAAAAAATAATACTGGCCACTATTATACCAAATAAGTCAGCCTAAATATCCTCCTAAAACTACACCTTATTACATTAAACATTACTATTTGCATTCTATCTCTATAAACATCCAATGAAAATGCCACCACAAATGATAATCCTAAAGGCATCTACATCTATTGTCTCAATATACTAACTTAGAAATAATTTTGATTCAGATTTTGAAAGGGAAATTACTTAGAAATCATGAACTAATTATTATTCAAATTATGCAGGCTTGTAAACCACTTAAAATCCTAAAATGGAAAAGTATGAACTATTTCATTGCAGAATTTGTAAACACTCTGTCTTTTTCTCATGTGCTCTCCTCCCATGTTACCTACAAAAAAAGCAGGTGATTTTCGCAAAAGATTCTTTATGTTTATGAAAAAATGAACATTTCAGTCCTACGAATTAAATATTTGAGATCTTGAAACTGAACTCCCTGACTATCACCGATATGATATGACTGACTTGCCACCAATACCCTTAAACAACGATAAAAATCTATAATCCGTAAAATGACCAAAAACCACGGAATCCACCTCTTGGAAATATGGGCATTCTGTCTGTGGATGAGGGCATCTTTAGAGGACCCTGAATAAAATGAGATTATGGTCAAGTCCTGGGGGAGCAAGCTGTTGTCCATTTTGAGTGTGATAGGAAAGTGCATGGCTTGTCTGAAGTCCTGGCTGGAGTTGTCTGCAAGACTGAACCACCTCAGCTAATCTCTTTCAAATTGCCCTAGCAATTTGTAGTCCAAAGTTGTTCTTTGAGTGATGTTTGTCAGCTTAATGTCATTTACCACAATCCAGATGGGATCATTGTTTTGAGGTACCATCATCCTTTTGGAGACTTCAAAGGTCGCCATTAGGAATGTCCATGGCTCACCGTAGAAAACTTAAACATTTGAAACGTCGTATGCAGCAGATTTCAGAGAGGTCAAAGGTTCACAATCCATTAAATACATCAGGCATAGACAAGACTAATTCCTAGTTACCTAATTCAGACTCAAGCCAGAAATCATGTACAAGAAGGCAGATGAAGCATGTTTCTAGAATTAGTATTCTATCTGACCATTAATGTCATGACAGAAAGTTTAAATATATATATATATATATATGTGTGTGTATATATTAATACTATAAATTTTATATGTTACTTAAACCTTCAGAAAATGTTTAAAGAGTCAAAATAAAACCAAGGATTATGAGATTAGAGGCATTAGAACAGTTTCTTGATTTTGGTTTCTCTTCTATCTCATACTAGATAGCTCTTCTGACATGGGAAAGAGATATTTGAATTGTCCTTTAATAAGCATGCATGGGTTTAGAGAAGAAGAGAGCCACACTCCAACTCCAAAGCTAGCTTTAATTCTTAATTGAATTGGGACTATAAAAAGACCATTTGCATTACATGTTTGTAGAGAAACAAATATTTGGGAAGATTTATGCAGTTTATCCTCTTGGAAGTGTGTTAAACTATGAGGCCATTGGCCAATTTACTCTTTTTCTTGGAAAATTTCTCTGGATGATTTGTCCTTATTCTTCAGAAGTGACATTTTTTTCTAGTGGTCTTCAGATGCCTTAGGCTTTACTTGGTTGGATGCTTTTTTTTTCTTTTTATTTCTTTCTTTTTTCTTTTTTCTCTTTCTTTCTTTCTTTCTTTCTTTCTTTCTCTCTCTCTCTCTCTCTCTC
>LOEQ01006493.1:193821-207601 GCA_001685075.1 Bramus lutescens | reverse complement strand
AAATTTGCAGGCAAATGGATAGATCTAGAAAACATCATATTGAGTGAGGTAACCCAGACCCAGAAAGACAAATGTCATATGTACACACACACATAAGTGGCTTTTAGACATAAACCAAAGAGAACCAGCCTATAATTCACTATCCCAGAGAACCTAGACAACAATGAGGACCCTAAGAGAGACATGCATGGATATGATCTACATGGGAAGAAGAAAAAGACAAGATCTCCTAAGTAAATTGGAAGCATGGGGACCTTGGGAGAGGGTTGAAGGGGAGGGGAGAGGAAGGGAGGGGAGCAGAGAAAAATGTATAACTCAGTAAAATCAATTAAAAAAGAAACATAAAAAAGACGAAAAATCCTTGTTTTCCTGGTGTCTCCATCCCCTCTGACTTTTACAGTCTTGTAAAATCATACAAAAGACATAGGCTAAGTTCCCAGAGCCGACATGGCAGCTCACACTCAATGGTAATGCACTAAGGATCTTGTTGCCTCTTCTGCTTTCTGTGGGTACCAGACACACAGGTGGGGCTCATAATACATTCTGGTGGACATTCCTGCACATAAAATAAAATAAATAAATCTTTGAACAAGAAAATGAGATGAAGTAATGTCATGGCTGAATTATAGACCCAGATTCATACAGTGCAGGCCCAACCATGATATCTGTGATTTTGTGTGGGACGGGTGTGCATTCCTGTACACACATGTGCATAAGAGGACCGTTACAGTGGTGATTAGTAAAGATGAGAAGATGGCAAGATAGTTAAGTAGGTAAAGGCATTTGGCATCAAGCCAGAAGACCTGAGTTTGATCCTCATTACCATGAGTAAAAATGGGAGGAAGAAACTGGAACCTATAAGGTATGCTATGGCTTAAATGAGTACTCATTGGCTTCTACACCAATTTACTTACTTCTAAGTGAATAAAATATAATAAAATCAACCAAAGAAAACCTAAACCAAACAAAAGCAGAAAATGAGAACCTTAGAGTGGGTCCTCACCCAACCTAATAATAGCTGTCTTCACCGGAGGAGATGGGGGAGAAGACCACACATGGGACCTACGTGTAAGGAAGGCCGTGAGAGGTCAGTGAAAAGATAGCTGTCTGCGAGCCAATGAAAAACGACTTAAATAAAACATCCTTCTTGACTCTTAAACTGTGAGCAAATGAATTTTTGTTGCTTGAGCCACTCCATCTGTGGTATTTTGTTATGACAACCACAGCAAACTAACAAACGCCCACACGTTTTTATGTTTATACAAACAGTTATCATCCCTCCTCCCCCTTCTCCAATTTAAAAACACTTCCATGCTTAATGTTATGCTTGGGCTTCCTAGAACCTTTTGTTAAATAGGCAGTGTCAGCAACAATTAGCCTATCTGCGCTCCGTTGCCTTCCTTCTTTACGGTACCACCTCCCCATGGAAATTCCTGCCTTCTTGATTTCTAAGTATAGCCAAGACAAACACTCAAGTGTCAAAGATCAGAGTCATGTACGAAAAAACGCAAGCGCTCTTTGCCTCCCTTGGCCTCAGCCATCTTACTTAATATAATGTTTTCTAGCTCCATTCATTTACCTACAAATTTCATTTTTCCTTACAGCTGAATAAAAACCCATTGTGTATTTATTACCACACATTTATTGTCTATTCATCATTTGATGGGCATCTAAGTTGATTCTATTCCCTGGCTAGTTTGAATAGAGATGCAGTGAACACGGGTAAGCAAGTACATCTGTGGCAGGAGACGCATTCCTTCTGTTATACACCTAGGAGTGGACTTGATTTACATAGTAGTTATACCCAGTCTCTGTTCTCACCAACCATAAGTAAGGACTCCTCTTCCCCCACAACCTTGATGGCATCTGCTATCACTGATGGTTTTTGATAATTTCTATTCCTACTGGGGTGCTTTACAACCAAAGACAGCCTTAATCAGAACAGCTTCTATTTTCAGTGAGAGGTGATGACTGCAGACACTCAGCCATTCAAGGTGTTGAAGTTAAATGACATTTGGGTTCTCACCTCTAAATAGGAAATTTATGCCATGCCCTGAGAGGAACAATGTGGAAGAGGGAGCAGAAAGAATGTTCGAGCCAAAAGACAGGAAGAAGGCTGAAAAATAATGCTGTCGTCACGCCATCACACAGACCTGCAGCCCTGTGCTCACAGCAACTGCAGTTCGCTGCACTGGAACCGCACGGTGACCTTGGAGGAGTCAAACATGACTCGTGGTGCCCTCTTACCCCTTACTACTAATGGACCCTGAGGGAGGTGCAATCGTTGTCTTCAGTTGTAGAACCAACAGTGACCCCATCAGGCCCCAGAAGATAACATTACAAACTAGTGGTCATGCAGATGGTCCTGGTTAAAATCAGTGGATCACAAAACAAAAGGCATGAACGTGGGAGAGGGATTTGTAGGGAGGCATGCAGATTGACAGGGTGGGGAGGAGATCAAGGATTGTGGGAGTGGAAGTCATGAAAATGCATTACATACATGTGTAAAATTGTTAAAGAATAAATTTAATTACTAAAACAAGTGGAAAAGGCAGGGCCATGAACCATCTCGCCATGCTACACTGGCTAAAACAACAAAGGTCCTGGCTCAGGATTTACTCCCAGCTACTAATAAAGAATTCAGATTTATGGATGGCAGGAAGAATGAAAATCACCTACCTGAGTCCCAGCCCAGCATGGGGCTTGGGTTCTAGGGTAAACAGTGTTTTTAGGTATTCAAGGCTGACATCAAGGCGACATCAAGGAATGGGGATGGGTAGAAGGGAGATCTGAGAGGCTCCACATCACACCCCAAGGAGTTTCCAGGGAATGGAGGTAGGGTTCCCGAGAGGAGGGGCACACATAAGCAGGCTGCTATGGGCTGGGGGAAGGACAGGAGAGATCATAATGGAAGACAGGAAGGAGAGTGACAGTCACCTTCCTGAGTCCCAGTTAATTTCAAGTCTAACATCTAAATGCAAACCAATCTTCTAACACAAGTATCTGTGAGATGGATGTCATAATTACTAAAATTAAAAAAGGCAATAAATTTTAGATAAATGTTGCCCAGCAAAGTGAACCAAAGGTACATGAATTAGTAAAACATAACAGCAACCACAGAAAACTAGTAAAATAAAGCCCCAAGCCAAAGCTCATTAATCAGTAGCTCATGCAATCTTACTTTCCGGGACTGCTTAGTTGTCATATCTTTTTAAGCAGGTATAGAGTATTCTCTAATGGTTACTGGCAATAGATTTTTGCTCTTCCTCAACTTTCTGTGGTTTGAGATATTATCCTAGAAAACCCCTGTGGGCCCTTCACACCACAGAGATGTAGTTCTCACTAGAGCCCTTCATTTGAGGGGAATGCCAGTGCTCCTCTGACAATTTTCAGGATCAGATTCTACTCAGGGTGTATTGACGCCTTCCTCTGGGAAAGTATGAGTATCCTGGGCAGTGTGCTTCCAAAAGCTTGGGCACCTCCCATGGCTCCACCTTTAATGCCTCTAACTGCGAGCACCATGCTTGCCTCCTGCACATGAATCCATGATGAAAAAGACCATATGCTGTTATATATCAACATAAATTTCCCAACAAATGTTCATATCTTTGCAGACACGAGGCTTCTGTTCCTCTATCCACAGTAGGGAAATAATATTTTTATGCCGGCATACGGTAATAAGACCTAGTTACCTTCAGATTCTTACACTTGTAGTTCGCTGCCAACTGTTCCTGCTCCACCACCAACAGGTGCTTCAGCATATAGCATGTGGGTGAGAATATACACACCTCAAGTGCCGGGAGCCAATGATCCTGAAAAGCAGCACCTCTTTTAGAAGAAATAACAGCTTCTCATTAATATCCCAGGCTCTTAAATATGCTGGAAGGTTGTGAGAGCATCCCCCTGCATGTGGTGAGTTTTGGGAAGGCAGAAAAAGCTTCAAACAGTTTAGTGTTCAGCTCTGTCTCTAGTTAGACCTTACTAGAGCACATAGAGGCCAGCCTAGCTAAATCTGAAACATAATATGAGAATCCTGTCTATAATAGCTCCTAGGTTGCTTTCTAAATTCAATGGAAGGTACACAGGTGTTGAGGATTTTGTGATAAAACTAATTTGAACAAGGCTTTGGTGGCCATGGATGCCAAGTCATGTTCCAGCCATACAAATATTAAGCCACAAAAAAATCTCTTCCATTTCACTTTTCTGTCTTTTGAGTGAGACTGATAGGTGTCTCACTGTGTCACCATCTGGATACTGCTAAGGTCCCAGGGTCAAGTACTCATCTTTCAGGCGTTGAACGTACTGAATCTATTTGGTTTGGTTCCTTGTAAGTGTATATGAAAATATCAGGGGAGGTTGTGACTTCACAGCATCCTCAGATCTGAGCCCACAGTGTGCACACTTTGCACTGGATGTGCTGTGACACACTTCTTAGAATTCCTCAGTGAAGTCAGGGCTATGCATGTTGTGTTGCAGGGCTGTAACTGTACTCATGTTCAGCTTGCATGGAAATACATTGGTTACAGAAAACAGAATTCAAATGTTTGCCCACCCTCAGTCTTCAGCACTTAAGTGTAAAGTAAGTGTAAGTGGATTAGATTGTATGCAAATGTTCGATTTCAAAAATTGCCTTTTGAGCTGCTGACTAGAATTTCATTAAAAAAAGATGTTAAATGAATCTTAGCTTAAGTTTAGGCCAGAATTTTTGAGCAAGTTCTGGAATAGCCCTACACATGTATCTTCTTTATTTGTATTTTCAGCATCGATTATAAAATGATATTGTTGATCATTCTAAAAATTTCTGACACTTCCTCAAGTCAAATATTCAGCCCAAATTTAATACTTTCTGTAACATTAAACATGCAATCTACCACATTAGCATGAAAAGTTCCTTTTCCCTCTCATAAATGCTCAAACTGTATGTGCACCAAGAAATGGTTTTAGTACTAATGTTAGATTTGTACACTTATTTAATATAAGTATTTACCTATGGTTATAAAAAAGTTTCTGGGTAAAGGAGTCAGAAGTGGCAAAGGTTCCTGAAGTCCTATTTAAACCTTCTTCTCCCCCCAGATCTGTTGAGGCTTGCAAAGCTCCCCTAAAGGATCAGGGACCAGAATCCTATAACTTAGGATCCCTGAGTTACATTCACTCAAGGTTTAACTGCACCCTAGGCTGTAAGTCTGTTCTCTGTGTTAAATACCATTTTAAATCATTCAGAGATAAGCAGCTTGATATAACACATCAGAGGCTGTGAAAGGGTCAGAACTTCAAGCCAAGTAGTGTTTATAGCATGAACCTACCACCACCTGCAATTTCGGCAAGATGAGTCAATTCTTATAGTTCCAGAGTAAAAAGAAATTCTGAAAACTAAATTGCCATTGTAATTAAAGTTCTGGCATTTAATAGAAGAATCGATCTAAATGTTTCACCTTCTAAATTTATTTAGAATTGAAGCCCAGACAACTTGCACTCAATTCTTGTTTCTTCCATAGCTGCATTGAAGTAGTGTCTTCATGAGCCCATGGCTTTCAGAGACTTCACCTTTTCATACCCCAAATCATTAATAAAACACAAAGATTGTTTAACCACCTTAACAACAATGAGGTGCTTTTTACATTTTAGTTTTATTATTTTATTTTTTTTTCCCTTGAGATGGTCTACATTGACTTTGAAGTTACTCTTTAGTTCAGGCTGGCTTCCACACCATGAAGATCTTCCTACTTTAGCCCCTCAAGTGCCAGAGCTACAGAAAGAGCCACCTCTCCAAGCAAGTCTAAGAATTTTGAAGCCAGAGACAGTTCCATAGTCCTTGAAATAGTTATCCAAAGCCAAATAGTCTGATCCGTATATTCCAAAAACAAAGGGCTAACATCAATCATAAAACACAGCAGAGATATAATTGTTATCTCATAAAATGTAGTGATGAGGCAAGCAGGCCTGCTTTTCATCCCACATGGCTAGCTTTACACCTGAAATAACAGCACACAAATTGTATTCATTTAAACACTGCCTGGCCCATAAGTTCTAACCTCTTACTGGCTAGTTCTCACATCTTGATTAACCCATACCTAGTAATCTGTGTATCACCACAGGGTCGTGGCTTACCAGGAAGATTCTAACCCNNNNATCTTGGGCCGGAGCTTCATGCATCTGCCTGACTCTGCTTTCTTCCTCCCACAACTCTGTTCTGTCTTCCTCACCTACCTATGTTCTCACCTATCAGGCCAAGCAGTTTTCTTTATTAATTAACCAATGAAAGCAATAGATAGATAGAAGACCCTCCTACATCAATAAAAGACAAGTGACTGCATGTAGATCACAAGGTAGGCATCATGGATTGAAAGAGATGGAGACAGAGAGTGGTATAATTTGTTTTGAACTGAAACTAGGTTTGAATGTGGCTCTGAACTTACTGGGACTTGACCTCCTGGGTGATATCAAATGACAGATAAGAAGTGGAACTGAGTAGTCTACAAAACAGAATCTCAGACAACAGAGTTCATTGGCTTCCATGAACTCCAGAATGCCTAAAAGGCATCATTATATTAGGCCCTGGTACAATATTCTCACAAAAATATTGACATTGTTTTAAAGAATTTATTTGGGTTTTAACAAACCTTCATGATATTAGGATCACACTCCAAATTCTTACTGTGAACACTGAACAAGTTTAAGGACACCCATTCTTTAATGACAAGAATTCTAGTTGTAGTCACTACCTTTCCATGCCTTCAATCCTTGACTCGCCACACAACTCCACTTACCATTGGGTTCCAACCTGTCTTTGCATAATCATTATATTCCAGGTATTTTAATAACCTGTCATTAGTTCATATGAACTTAATACTTCTCCTTTCATCAATAAGGCATGACTCAGAGAATGTGACAGTCCAAGATGATAATAGCTGAGGCAAGGAAAATTATGAGAATTTGAAATAAGGTTCCAACTGTCTGGACAGCCCACTCAACCACTATGTGGTAGGCTATAGTAGCTCAGGTTTAAGACTGAAAAGTCTGCTCATCCTAGAATATAGCTATGTATCTCAACCCACACAACATACATAGTAAATAAAATTACTCCTCTGGTTCTTGGCATGTACAGTGAAGAGTGGGCTCATTGAAATTCCCGGGCCCTCTTTCTAATAAAAGAGGGAGTATGTTCCAATCTGTATAGTATAGCAAAAATACATTAGGAACTGGAAGGCCTGAGAGTCAAACAGGATGAAATATCTCAACATAAACTATGTTATGTTTTCCAGTGATATAGGAAGATTTTCATAGCTTTCAGATAACTAGACTATCAGAGGGAGGTGTGCAGCAAAGTTTGTCATGTGTATGGATGCACATCTTACCTACAGAAATGAGTCTCCTTTTTTGGTTAGTAATGAGGTATCTTTTTGACATCTGATAATTTGAAAAAGTGGCTCTACCTCTTTCTGAATTCATATGCTTTTCCCAGGTTTCCTCCCTGTATTTTCAAACTCTATTGACACTGCAATATAGAGAATGCTAGGGCCAAGGTCCACAGATATTACTACTAAATCATTTGCCTCTAACTGCTTGTCAGCAACATGTACAGAATTTCTCTTTAGATCCTCCAGTGGGGATTCACATGGGTCAGTCTACACATTGGCTGGCAAGTATGTTATTCCTGCCAAATCATGCAGTTGAGACAGGAACATTAATTTATCTCAGCAGACATGTGTCTATGAGGCTTAACAAAACAGCCATATGCTACTCGAGTAAGTAGTATCACCAAGAAAGCATTTAGCACCAGAAACCATGAGAGATCTTTTGACAAGGACCATGTGCATGGCCTTCCATCTATTTTTAGGAGCATGCTATTTGCTCTTATGGTCTTCTGTCTTTAACATAGATTCTGCAATGCTTTGTGTCAGCTTAAGGTTTTCTCCTTGTCTTTTTGAATGTTGATGATACACATTGTATAGATATGACTTTCTGCACATAGATTCTCCAACTCTACCTAAGACCTGGCATGGGGGAGGGGGAGATGAATCTTGAGTTAGGGTCCCCTAGATAAGGGTCAGCCTCATAATAACGTTATTGTGATGCCAAGCTTGCCTTTCTCAGGGCTGGTTGTATACGTTTTATAAATAAAATGTATTGTACCATGAATTTAATACATTCAGAATATTGAGAAATGTAGAACAGTGAGGTGATAGAAAACTTTAAATTGGACTATCTTCAAAGGATGACATACATTTTTGTGCATTTGTTACTGTAACACTTTCATGTATACTTTTCAGTATAATGTGGTAATTAACATATTACTCACTTTATTTCTGCCTGAAAGTGATGCATCTTCCCCTCACAATTATATGTTACTGGTGTAGGAGGATCTTCTGTCTATGTGCTACTTTCATTGGTCAAATAAAGAAACTGCATAGGCTTTTTGATAGGGCAGAACTTAGGTGGGGAAGACAGAACAGAATTCTGGGAGGAAGAAGGCAGTGTGGTAGACGCCATGGCTCTCTTCTCTGAGATGGATGCTGGTTAGACTCATGCCAGTAAGCCACAGTCAAGTAGTGATACGCATTAATGGAGATGGGTTAAACGAATATGCAAGAGTTAGCCAATAAGAGGTTGGAACTAATGGGCCAGGCAGTGTTTAAATGAATACAATTTGTGTTTTGTTATTTCAGGATATAAGCTAGTCAGGAGGCCTGGAGCCGGGCGGGACGAAAAGCAGGCCCACTCATTCTATAACACATTACTTTAAACAAAATGCCAATTGTTACTGCAATAAGAGTTTTATAACAAAAATATTTTCATAGTTAGGCTATTTCCAATATTTTGCTAAAATAAATACATGTGTAACCAAGAGTACTTTTCCTATTTGTGTATGGAGCTTTTCATGAATATTTGCTGTTTTGAGGCATGCAGGGCTTAAATAAGAGTATTATGATAACTACATTGTGTATCATCACTAAAAATATGCAAATGTGAAATACCATCATCAAATGTGCTTAGGGTTACAGATTTTAGAAATACAATGCATGAAACTCAAGCTGAGCCTCTGCCTATAACAGCTTCTGCATGTTTGATTGTATTTTTTGTTCACCTAAAAGTAAAAGGGTCATAGCACCTTCCAAGACTTTTATAAGTATTAAATGACTCAGTGATTAAAATATAGCAGGCATCTGATAAACTTTTTAAATTATTTAATTTATAATAGAAGTGCAATATTCCATAATATAGATATATCACAATTTATTTTAATCTTAAAAATTGATGCTGTCATTTCTCATGGTTTATTTTATAAAAACTGCAGCATACAACCTTGAAAGGACATTTTACCCAAGTGAATATCTTATATTTATACTGAAATTTATAAAAAATTATATTGCTAAAACAATTATATTGCTTAGTCATAATATCATAACTTTAAAGTTTGACAAAGATTGTCTTTTAATGATCACACTAATTTTTCTATGACCTTAACAGATGTGATGATGTCTTTAGTCCTGTATGATTTATTTATTTACTGGGTAATAAATGTACTATAATTTACATTCTTCTGATCCATTTTGGGACTAAAAATATTCATAAGTTGTTAAGCCATTTAAAAAAATCTTAAAATTTCTTGGGAATTTCAGATTTAGGTCCTTTAAATAATTTTCAAAATTGACTTGTTTTGTCTGTCTGTAGTAGTGTTTTATAAACAGAGTATTTGCTGCTAGCCCAAGGTGTGGAGGGCACTCTCTACTTCTGTGTATGGTCCTTCTCTCTGGGCAGTATCTACTTCTTAGCTACAGAAGGCAGATTTGTTCATTTCTAGATTTACAAAATGCACCATGTGATGTTCTCATACATACGTACATTGTGCCCTATGAAAATTTGGGTTCATTAATCACTTTTTAATAGGATGTCATAACTAAAATAGCTTTTGCCACTTAAGATCACGAAATGATACTGAGCAATGTGAGTCCATTGGTAAAAATATTACCCACTGAATCACCCTAAAATTTTATGTTCCTTTATATGTCTACAGCTGCATGTACATCAATCTCCCTATATGTATCTTTCTGGATTTCATTTTTTTTAAAAAAGAAATTAATGTATTTGTTTAAATGTGTTATCTCAAAGTTCATCATTCTACTGACTAGAATTATGGTATTATCAAGAAAAACAGACATTCACATATATTAAGGGCTTTTCTGGATTCACTTCCTGCTCCCATTTTTCTGTTGTTCCTGACTTAAAAACAGTAATGTGTCAAAAGCTTGTGACACTGATAAGGATTTCAGAAAAAAATGCCCCTATTTTGTTTGTCTATTCCCATTTGATTTCACATGACATTCAAGTGTTCGCTCCATGAATATTTATTTTGAGAAATGTGAGATCGTGTCATAGGTGTTCCTCTCTTTAGTGTTTTGATCTCCTCTATCTAGATATAAATGGTGCTAAGTCCATTGAATGTCTTTTTCCACAAAGGTTTTCCTAACAACAAATTTACTAGGACATCTAAATAGTTTCTGTACATGATAAATTTTTAGTCCTTATTCTGAATATCTAATGTAAAATTTTTGTTTTGTTTTACAAGGCTCATGGCATGTCACAATGACTGTCTCGAAGGGAAAATGTTTGAGTGCTTGAAATGGAAGGGTAGGTCTATGGGGTACCTATCTTTGAAGGTTGTTCGGCTAAGAAATGTGCCTAAAGTTAAGGAGAAAGTTATTTTCCTTAAATTGTTCAAAAAGTTAGACATGAGATAATCCACTAATATAGTATCAAAATATCAACTATGTTGAGACAAAAATATTTTCCTTTTTATAATAAGTTTAGAAACATAATTTCTTTATACAAATATTATTTATATTATGTCCTATTATAATACATATGGATCACACATTCCTTAAAGTAGAATTTATGTTTCAGATATAATCTCCAAAAATATTATGATATTAAAAATTCAAAGGGGTATTTAAATCTCAGGCAATGAAATATGGCACATAAAGTTCATCTATTCACTCTGTATTAGTTAGCATCCTTATTACTGCAACCATGTATATAAGAGAAACATTTTGATAGAGGAACACTTGTTTGGACCTATGGCTTCCAAGGCGTTAGTCTATTAAGGCAGGAGAGATTACAGAACAAAGAAGTTTAAGACAAGGCAAGCCAGGATCAGAGAAAGAAAGGAGAATTTTGAGAGAACCCAGAGCATAATATTCCCAAGAACACCCCCCAAAATATTCTTACTCCAATTAGAGCTTACCTCCTATATTTAACCCCACCCAATAATGTCACTTTATCATGGATCTATCAAGGCATGGCTTGACAAAATCATTGATTATACCAAAACCATATATTCTGTCTCTGCAAATGCAACCCAGACACAACCAGAGGGATGCTCTTTTCTCGGTCCCCCAAGCATTTCCTAGCCCAATTCCATTGACAATCAAAATTAGCCATTATACGCTCACTTAATTTAAATTCAAAAAGCTTTTGTTAAATCCCCACTATAGCCCAAACCAATTGTGGAGTAGGGCACTAAAAAGGAGAATCTGCCTAGGGGCACAGAAGCCATAGTGATACTTGATTTTCTAAGTTCTCTGTATTCGTGGATGTATTCTTAAAAATTACATACGTTGCAATTATTGTTTTGAAGTCTTTCATTCAGTTTTTCATAAAATCGAGTCTTTGTACCAACTGCTTACCTCGGGGAAAAGTTTCGATATGGCTGCTTGTGCAGCTACTTTTTTTTCTAACAGAAAAACAGAGACACATTAACATCTATTACTGTTCTGTGACACTTTATGATTGGAACGTCCATATGTGCAGAAGTTGCTACACGGAAGGGTTTCAAATAGAGAGAACTGAGCAGCAGAAGCAATGTAAACTGTTATTTGATCTCCATAGAAGAGAAGATGAGAAACAGGGGGGAGAATCATATCAATAAGGAAGAAAGAATCTGTGGAAGTGGCAGAGAAGACATGTGAAAGTCTTGAAGGGTGACCAGCTGTTGCATCTCGGAGATTTGTCAAAAAGAGGGACTTGTTGGGGAGAGTCAGTTGACAGAAAGCTGTCGTGGAAGGCTGACGAAGTGGCAATATCAGGAGAGAGCTAGAGAGCAGGGAACTATACTGGGAAAGAGCCCGGGGCAGATGCGGGGTTTGAAATGGTTCTTGTTGCTGCACAGACTGTCTGCACACAAAGACTTGGATCTGTCAGCAGAGTCGGTGCTTGGCAGAGGCGAGGCAGCTTCTTTTTCTGGCTCTGCTATGTTCCCATCTTAACCATTGTCACTTTCTTCCTTGAGGAAGAAGAGATGATCTTGCTACATCTTGCTTTTCTCTGAAGATGACATGGAGGGAAAGCAGAAGTGGCCCTTGGAACAAGGCAGAAGAGGGCAAATACGCAGCCTTCAGGTGGGTCTGGTCAGTGATCTGTCTCTCAGCATCTGTGAGAAGGTAAAAAAAGCCACAGTCAGGACCTAGGGCCCGTCCAGCTCTTCCCTCACTACTTGATGATAGGGTCTCAAAAAGGGCTATAAATGGATGCCCTTTGGCAGGCTGCACATTCATACAGCTATCCCTGCAGAAACTGGGGGTCAGATTTGATTCAGGATGGAGTTTAAAAAACTCTAGTGATCACTGCAAAAGAAAAGAATCAAAATACTTCTTTTGTTATATACTACTAAACCTGAAAAGTGCTGAGTTCTGAAAACTGCAAAGTGGTACCTGTGATCCACTGAGAATATTTACCACGAACATCTGCAGGTTGGCTAGGTTTTTGTTGTTGTTGTTGTTGTTGTTTTGTTGTTTGGTTTTTTGTTTTCCTAATAGGTGACAGGTCTGAGTGTCACAGCTTAGCTCTGAGCTCTGTGCAACCCACACCTACCACTTCTGCTTCCTGTCATCCCTCACAGAGGCTATGAAAGTGATGGGATTAAGGCAGGCACCAAGCAAAAGAGAACTACTAAGACCCCTGCATAACCAGGACAGATGCCTTCTGTCACCTGCTGTGTTCGTCAAACTTCACTGTGCACTACACAGGAAGGTACTGCAGGAACCTTATTTAACTTGTCTAGGAAAGAGAAATGTGTTCCCAATTCTGTAGATGAGGAGAATAGGCCGAACTTGACAGAGTCAGTAAAAGTCATCTTACCACCAATAAGACATCGAACAAGAATCTGAACCCATTCAGTCCATCAGATTTCAGTGTTTATGTTTGAACCATCACATAATTCTGCCTACTAGACCTACAAACATGAACTTAGCATCAATGGTGCACACACACTTATTTCATTCTTACAAATACACTGCTGGGAGAATAATATTATCCTTTTCCTTTAGAGAACAAAGAGCAATTATTTTAAAAAACTAGCCTCCAATAAAGTCAGGAAATTATTTGAAACTCGTGCATTTCTAGAAGCTTAACAACATGGTATAAAATATTCTAAATATTTCAGAATGCATATTCCCATACATCCCAATAATAATTTTTAAAATAAAGATAATTATTATTTCTACTTCTCAAATTGGCTGGAGAGACACAGAAAGTTTGAGAAATTCATTCAACGTTATCAAAAGTGGGACCAGGGGGTGGAGATGGCTCTCCAGTTAAGAATATGTATTGCTCTTGCAGAGGGTGAGAGTTTTGTTCCCAGGACCCAAAAGGTGGCTTTACACTACCTGGAACTCTAGCTTCAGGGGATCCTTTGCTTTCTTTGACCACTGGGGGAATGTGCATGCATATTTGCGCGCGCACACACACACACACACACACACACACACACACACAGAGAGAGAGA
>LOEQ01006493.1:157242-185563 GCA_001685075.1 Bramus lutescens | reverse complement strand
CCTAGTCTGTTTGGATGCAAAGCTTCCTAGGCCTGGATGTAGGGGGGAGGGCCTTGGACTTCCCACAGTGCAGGGTTCCCTGCACTCTCTTAAGGAGGGAGGGGGAGGGAGGAGGGTGACTGGGGGGATAGGGAGGGGAATGGGAGGAGGGGAGGAAGTGTAAATTTTTGAATGGAAAAAATTAAAAAAATAAATTAAATTCCCACTAAAATTTCTGAAGAAAATAATGAATTGGAAAATAAAAGAATGAGTTGGGAATTAGGTATATGAATTAATGCATCAGCAGAAATGCTCATCAACTCCTGCTGTCAAACAGAAGTCTGGAAAGTTACTGACCAAAGCTAGAGATATAAGTTGTGATGGTAGTTTCTAGAAAAGGAAATGATAATGAGCTAGAGACTGGTAAGAAAATGACCAGGAAAATGGCATCAATGACAATGATGTTAAATGCTGTGCTGAGCTTTCTAGGTGGCAGCCACTGCCTTTGGTACTTTACTGTTTGGGGTACTCTTGATGTTAGTAGACTAAATAAGCACTACCTTTCACTCATGAGGAACAAGAAGGATTGAAACTTTGCCAAATTTTCAACTGTTGATATTGCTAAGTGGCATAACCAGAATTTGAGCAGTCTGACTCTGCAATTTTACTCACAGCTTTAAATCCATACTCTTAACCATTTGTGTTGTGATCCCTTTAAGGAAGAGAGGAGAAATTTATATACAAGACAAAAGGAAGACTTGAAGATGAAGGATTAAAAGGGGAACTACCAGAAGACCAGGAGAGAGAAAAAGAAGGCAAGAGAGAGTTCAGGTAAAACACAGTGTTTCAAATGTAAAGAAAACTAATCAGCTGCGGTTGGTAATGCCATGAAACCTAGAGGATACCTTCTTATTGTCAGTTTCCCTAACCAGTAAAATTCCTACATGCACCCTTAAATCTCTATCCTATAGGTGAGAGTAGTGTTCACCGTCATCAAAGATGCTTCATTTTACAGCTAACAGTGACCAATACAGGAAATCATGACTGCTCAA
Organism: Bramus lutescens; assembly: GCA_001685075.1. NCBI lineage: Eukaryota > Metazoa > Chordata > Mammalia > Rodentia > Cricetidae > Bramus > Bramus lutescens. Next base: position 184,532 of record LOEQ01006493.1, on the reverse strand, counting down.
AAAACAGAGGACAACTGGCCCGAGAAGCCAATCCCCAATTAATATATTAACAAGACAACTCTTTTCCTCAAGTCTTTGGGAACACAGACGAAAAGAGAGCAGAAAAGTTCTAAGAGAAAATTTACCATTTCATTTTGTAGTTTTAGATACCTAGGCTGTTTATATTTCTCAGTTATGGTGAAAAAAGCAACTAAAAAAGGATGATCAGGAAACTCTGTATTAGGATATAGAGTCCTTTGGGGGTAACTGGAAGAGTGGTATAGCTGGATCAGGTAGCAAATATATTTCTAGCCTTTGGAGGAAACTCCGCACTGATTTCCACAGTGGCTGCATTAGTTTATACTCCGACACCAGTGAATAACGGCTCCATTGCCCCACACCCATGCCATAATTTACTGTCATTTGTTTGGTTGGTTGGTAGGTTTTTATCTTATTGCATTCTGTTTTATTTTATTTGCATCTTAGACATTTTGGCAGAGATAAGATGAAATTACAGAGTAATTTTAATCTCAATTTTTCTCATGACTAGGAATTTTGAATGTATTAAAAATGTTTGTCAGCCATATACATTTCATCTTTTGAGAAATCTGGTTTTGTGCACACTCTTGATAGTAAGATTTCTAAGTTCTTTGTATATTTTAGATATGTCTGCCAGATATATAGCTGTTAAAAATTTTCCAATTCTATAGGCAACCTCTTCATTTGAATTATTGTGTTGTTTACTATACAGAAGCTTTTTTGTTTGTTTGTTTTGAATTCATGAGGTCCTACTTGTAAATTGTTGGTCTTAATGCCAGTGTTATTGGTTACTGTTCAAAAACCTCTCTTTTGCCAGGAAACTCACTCTTTGGTCCATTTCAGAGTGCCAGGTCTTCCACCGATGTCCTTGACCCATTTTGTGTTGAGTTTTGTGCAGGATGGAAGAATTACCAGAAAGGATAACTTAACACTGAAGACTTTCCAGAAGTTATATGGAAACTTACTGGAGTAAAAGTTCCCTAAAATAAATGCACAACCATATATAAAAAGAGTTGAAATTGAGTGACCCTTTAAATGGGTGACAATACCCTGATGAGACAACACCACAGGGGTAACAAAATTCCAGCGCCAGGAATGGGTTATTTCTTTTGGAGCTGTTGGCCACTGAGATCCCACAGAGCACAGGATATTGCCATTGCTTTTGATCATTCTCTAGAATTTGATGTTAAGACTCTATTGCTGAAAATACCACATGCTTGAATCATAGAACATGAAAAACATCAAACGAATATTCTCCTAGATTTATCCTCCTAGCTGGTTTTCATTTCCCAAGCATGTGCTATGTTTATGTCTGGAGGAGAAAAGTAGTCATCAGTCTTACCTAGCTGAGAGCCCTAAGTTCTCAATACAGACCAGCCTAGAAAGTCATTGCATTGGTGGAATAGTGGCACAAAAGTCATGGGAAAAACAAACCATTTTCTGACTATATTTAAGGTTCTCTAGAGAGTCTTATATAAACTTCACCCTAAAGTCATTTGATAGAAGGGGACCTCAATTAAGAAAATGCCTCCAGCATGAGTTGTCATCAGTAAGCAACATCCTTCCATGCGTCTGAACCAGCTCCTGCATCCAGGTTCCTGCCCTGACTTTCTTGGTGATCAACTGTGATATGGAAATGTAAGCCAAATTGAAGCGTTCTTCCCAAATTGCTCTAGTCATGATGTTTCATCACAACAATAGTCACCCTAAAATATAAAGCCTGATCACAAAATGAAATCCATAGTTGGAAACATGATCAGATCCAAGAACCTGTAGTTAGGTCATGAACCTATGTTATTGGCCCTAAGGGAGAATGTATATCATTACTCTGATAAAAAGATCTAGTATTAAACTGACTTCTAATGACTTGCCTCTAAACTTACAGACTCTTGGATTCCCCAGTCATCATTAGAAAAGCTTTTTGCCTTTTATCATTTTTTTCATATTTTATCATTTAATATGGAATGTTAAATGATACTTAAGAAGAGAAACTAAGATGGTGATTTACATGTCTCACTTCCAGAAATATCTTCAAAATGAAGCCTTAAAAAGCATCAAATCTAAGAGCACATCAGAACCATCATCCACCATGATCAAGTCGAGTTCATCCCAGAGATGCACGGATGGTTCAACACAAGAAATTCTGTCAACATAATCCACTATATAAATAAACTGAAAAATAAAAAAAACACACGATCATCTCATTAAATGATGAAAAAGTTTTCAACAAAATACAACATCCCTTCAAGCAAAGGTCTTGGAGAAAACAGGGATACAAGGAACATACCTAAACATAATAAAGGCAATATATAGCAAACCAACAACCAACATCAAACTAAATGGAGAGAAACTCACAGAAATCCCACTGAAATCAGGAACAAGACAAGGTTGCCCACTCTCTCCATATCTGTTCAATACAGTTCTTGATTTCCTAGCCAGAGTAATAAGACAACAAAAGAAGTTCAAGGGATACAAATTGGAAAAGAAGTCAGATTCTCACTATTTGCTGATGATATGATAGTTTACGTGAGCAACCCCAAAAATTCTACCAAGGAACTTCTACTACTTTCAGTAATGTAGCAGGATACAAGATTAACTCAAAAAACATCAGTAGCTCTCCTGTACACAGATGATAAATGGGCTGAGAAAAAAATCAAAAAAACATCACCCTTCACAAAAGCCACAAATGGCATAAAATATCCCAGAGTTACTCTAACCAAACAAGTGAAGGACCTGTACGACAAGAACTTTAAATCTTTGAAGAAAGACATTGAAGAAGATATCAGAAAGTAGAAGGATCTTTCATACTCTTGGGTAGGTAGAATTAACATAGGAAAAATGGCAATCTTACCAAAAGTAATCTACAAATTCAATGCAAAGCCCATCAAAATTCCAGAAAAATTCTTCACAGACCTTGAAAGAATGGTATTCAACTAACTACATATGGAAAAGCAAAAAACCAAGGATAGCCAAAACGACCCTGTACAATAAGAGAAATTCTGGAGGCATCACAATCCCTGACTTGAAACTTTACTACAGAGCTACAGTACTGAAAACAGCGGTATTGGCATAAAAACAAACAGGCGGACCAATGGAACTGAATTGAAGACCTGAATATTAATCCACACACCTACTAAAACCTGATTTTGACAAAGAAGCAAAAAATATAAAATGGATAAAATAAAGCAAATTTAACAAATGGTGCTGGCATAACTGGATATCAATATGTAGAAGAATGAAAATAGACCCATACCTAACACCATGAACAAAACTCAAGTCCAAATGGATCAATGACCTCAACATAAAACCAGCCACACTGAACCTTATGGAAGAGAAAGTGTGAAGTACATTTGAATGCATTGGCACAGGATACCACTTCCTAAATATAACCCCAGTAGCACAGACACTGAGAGCAACAATTAATGAATGGGATCTCCTGAAACTAAAAAGCTTCTGTAAAGCAAAGGAAACACTCAACAAGATAAACAATGGGCTACAAAATGGGAAAATATCTTCACCAACTCCGCATCAGATATATATATATATATATANNAGATATATATATATATATATATATATGTACATATATATCCAAAATATATAAAGAACTCAAGAAATTGGCCACCAAAAAAAAAACTAACAAAAAAATGGAGTAGATACCTAAACAGAAAACTCTCAACAGAGGAATCTAAAATGTCTGAAAGACACTTAAGGAAATGTTCAACATCTTTAGCCACCAGAGAAGTACAAATTAAAACCAACTCTGAGATTCCATCTCACACCTGTAAGAATGGCCAAGATCAAAAGCACTGATGACAACTTACGCTCTATAGGTTGTGGGGCAAAGGGAACACTCCTGCATTGCTGGTGGGAGCAATCTGGTACGGTCCCTTTGGTTATCAGTATAGCAATTTATCAGAAAATTAGGAAACAACTTTCCTCAAGACCTAGAGATAGCTCTTTTATTATGTATCTAAAAAAATGCTCAATCCTGCCACAAAGACATGTGCTCAGCTATGTTCATAGCAGCATTGTTTGTCATAGTCAGAACCTGAAAACAATATAAATGCCCCTCAACTGAAGAATGGATAAGGAAAATGCGATACAAAATGGAGTACTACACAGCAGAAAAAAATTAATGACTTCTTGAATTTTACCTGCAAATAGATGGAGCTAGAAAACATATTGAGTGAAGTAACCCAGACATAAAAAGGAAATTGTCATAGATACTCACTCATAAGTGATTTTTAAACATAAAGCAAAGAAAACCAGCCTACAAATCACAATCCCAGAGAACCTAGACAACAATGAGGACCCTAAGAGAGATATACATGAATCTAATTTACATGTGAAGTAGAAAAAGACAGGATCTCCTGAGTAAATTGGGCACATGAGAACCATGGGAAGGGGCTGAATGGGAGGGGTGAAGAAGGAAGGGGAGTAGAGAAAACTGTATAGCTCAATGAAGCCAATTTAAAAAAAATGAAAACATTTATCTGCTGTCTATAAGAACCTATATGTTCTTTTTTCAGTATCCCAATAATGGCATCACATTGTGAATTCTTCACGAAGTACAAACTTATTAATTAAGATTTCATTAGTTATTGATTACTAATAAAATAAAATAATAAATAAACAAAATGTCTTAACTTCAAAATGGAAATCAAAAATATGTAGCATTGGAGAAAAGGTCATGCTTTTGTTCCCACAAAAACTGAAAGGCTATGGATTCAATCAAGGTTAAAGAGGATCAGATTTGTTCAGTGGAAGACCCCCTGAAAAATCCTGGCTACAGACATGAAGAAATAAATGTAAAAACTTACAAAGTAGGTGATGTATATTTTATCTGCTCAATCATAAACAAAAAATCATTTTTAACTGACTTATGCACACTGCATATTCCATACTTGTGTTGATGCATACACACACACACACACACACATATATGTTACCTTTGAAAGTCTGTATATTTTAGAACAAAGGGACCAGACACCAATGAAAACGTGTGTCTCATGTGATCCCACCTCTCAGAGTGCTTTTGTTACAGTTTCCTCAGAGTTCTACATCCAGAACAGCTTCAAGGCTGCTGACTGAGATGGTCCAGTCACACAGACTATTCTAGCCAGGACTTGGCCATGCTCTTAGTTTTTCTCAGTGTCCCCCAAAGATTTCAAAGCCCCCAGACAACAGAAAGCAGTCTAGAGATCCCAAACCGTCATTTCTCAGAGATGGGATGGGTGGTTTTTGGTTATTCAGTGAGTTATGGATATTTGTCATCATTTGAAAGGGTTTGTTACAAAGTGTTATTGGTCATGGTCAGAGAAAAAGCTAAACAAGGGAAATTAGGTTCAAGGATCTCTTTCTGAAAAGAAAAAGAGGGATGTAGTATAAAATGTTGAGATAAAAGGGCAGATTGTTAAGTGTGCTTTTGAACAACCCCTAGTCTCAAATATTTTACTTTGGTATGAACTGTGGTGTATTGATAAACATTTAAAGTTATTTTTGTTAGAACATACAATACATACATTTCTACTCTTTCTTTAAGGTATTGTACCCATGAAGCTCATTTACAAATGTAATTTAAATTCTAGTCCTTGAAAGCTATTTAGGATAATAAAGAAATACAGATTAGTCAATTAGTCATCTCAAGATCATCCAGAAACATACTTCAAATAGATGATCTTCAAACTCTTCAAAGACATACAGAATGTGGCATTTTAATATTTATGTAACATAGGGCTTTTCATGACAGTGAGACTGGTCTGCTCTGGCAGTATCAATCTACTTCATAAAAGGAAGATGGACATTGAAGTATCTCCATAAAGAGTTTACTTTCTTTTTGGCAAAAGGTATTCATTTGGACAAGAAACTATCCATACCTCAACTGCTGACAGCATGCTGTTCAAACTAGACAAGAAGGACACAAAAGAAAGTGACAGCTGAACTTTGCCAGGACAGGGTATGAGAGTCCTTCATAAGTTCATGCTTCACAAGAAAGTCTGTCAGATATTCTAGGCCCATAGGCTGAAGATGGATATACAACATTAAAGAGAAACCCTAGGGTGAAGATGCCTCTGTTGTTTCATAGTTTGGAAGTTGCTTTCTTTGCACTTCCTGTTCACTCAGGTAATATTAAGCCCTTCTTGGGTCTCTGTTTGAATTAAAGACAAGATAGTTACAGTGATAGTTTCCCTAAGTAATGATAAAAAGTAAATTTTATATAAAACTTTGAACTCATCAAGAGAGGATAGATAACAGAATATTTTCTGTAAATTTGCCAAATACTAACAAATTGGACAATGTAAATGTATTTCATTCTTGGTAATTTTTCTTATTATATATAGTTTCACTTTGTCAGAGTTAAAACCTTTCCCTTTTATTTACACAAAATAGGAAAATGTTGTAGAATAATCTTTTGTACAATATGAGGATGTGTCACTCAGAATGGTTTAATAAAACACTGAATGGCCCGCAGCTAGGCAGGATTTTTGGGACAGAGAAGACACTGGGAAGAAGAGGGAAAATGCCATGAGATACAGAGTAAGCAGTATGGACACTACAGAGATGTTGTAATATAGCAATGAGGAAAAAAGTAAATAGAAATGAGTTAATTTGTGTTATAAGAGCTAATCAGAAACAAGCCAAGCTATTGGCTGAGCTTTCAGAATTAGTAATAAGTCTCTATGTCATGATTTGGGAGCTAGTTAGTGGGACAGAAAAAGACTAGCTGTAAGGTTCTCTAAGTAAACACTGGCAAAGGATTAGTTATAGGATGCAGAATTTAGATGATCATGATTATTTCCTTTGTATATGTTGTGTTTATCTTTTGGTCTCTTGAAGTTTGGATATGAAATGTCCCCTATATGTTAAATTCTTCGTCCTATCTTGATGCTATTGATAAGTGGTGGCCTACTAAGGTGGATGCAGGCTTTAGAAGGTATTTTTTCAAAGGGAGAGTATGTATTATCTGCCTCTTCTCTCACTTGGCTCCCAACCACAAAGCAAAGAGTATTTTTCTGGCCAGAGACCCAAAAGCAAAGATGACATTTATATAGGTTAAATAAAATATGGAAAAGTTTGAGACAAAGTATTTTTTAATCAAAATACAATTTTAATTTTTCTTTCTCTTTCCTCCATTCAGCCCCCTTTTTCTTTCTCAAATTCATTTGAGATACTTATTTGGGTTTCCTTTTTGTTGTTGTTATTGGTGTTTTTGAAACAGGGTTTCTCTGTAGCTTTTGTGCCTGTCCTGTAACTAGCTCTTGTAGACCAGGCTTGCCTCAAACTCACAGAGATCCACCTGCCTCTGCCTCCTGAGTGCTGGGATTAAAGGTGTGCACCACCATTGCCCGGCTTATTTGAGGTTCTTATTGCAGTGACTGGAAGCTAATTCTAGAAGAAAGAATATAATCCTTCTAGTTCTGTCATGCTGTTAACAACGATTCATAGAATGATACTGGTAGAAGCCAAATAATAAGAAAGAAGAGAGGAAGAGAGAAAGGGAGATCATCTGACCCACTGTTATATAAGGAAATTGAGGCTTAGAAGAAGAAAACAACACTCAAGGGTCATATGAGAATTTTATAGTTAAGTACTATATAGGCATCATTTCTATACCTGTATTTCTCCCTTTGAAGTTGTATCATTCATGCTCCCTTCTTCTCTAGTTCATGACCTCTTTTTGCTTAATTATTATTGCACACACACACACACACACACACACACCCTAAAGACTTCATTTAATGTTCCTCATCAGTACATATGTTTGGGGCTGATTCTTTGGTAGTGGGTAACTATCAGAAAGCTCCCTGGAGAGTACTGATTTTTTTCTCTCAACAGCCATTGTATATAGTCTTTATCTAGGTATGGAGCCACCATCCACATTGGATTAAGAACTGGAGGTGCCGTTGTTTAGGCAACCATATTGTTGAGATTCAATGGGGGATGTAGTATCCCTGTACTGTCTAGAAGACACAATCTTACAGCAAAGCATCCTGATAATCTGATTCTTAGAGTTTTCAAATACTCTTATTCACGAATCCTCCTGATATTTATGTGTAGGGGTTACACAATGGACCCATCAATTAATGTTGGGATTACCATGGTTAGGAAGTAATAAAATTTATTAGACACTGGGAAACATGAAATCTTGGACATTCTCCTCTTTAGAGTACTTCTATATTTAAGCAGTGCAGAAATGGTTTATACTTCATTTATTCATGTACTAATTTTGAAATAAACTAAATCACATAAATTCTATGGAGAAAATGATGCAATTAAGCTGGGAGTATTCGAGGAAGGATAACAATGTGTGGCTGTAATTATAATGGCAAACCATCTTGGTAACACACTGACTTATTAGTGCTATAATTAGTATTGGTGCAATGCATACTGAATAGATCATAAAACAAATAATGCAATGTAAAATCTTAAAAAAGGGGATCATAATTTTCGAATGTACAGTCTTTGGATATTTTTCTTGTAGTAGCAACCATTTGGACTAAATTGTTTCAGGCACTGTGCATAGAAGTCTCTGCTAACCTTACCAGAGTAGAATAATAGAATTTCAACTTTTGACAAATTACAGAATTACTGTATGAAATCTGGAAAATTAGAACCAAAATGAACTCTGTTAGGTACTTATTATATAAATGCTAAAGAGAGAGTGAACATTTACTGCATAATCTTAGATTCTGAAATAGGCTAGGTCAATAAACAGATATTAAAATCCACAAAATATATTTAACCATTTCAGTACAGACATATTTTAAAACATCATGTTATGTACCATAAATATACACAGTTTTATGTGCAAATCACATTTGTACCTTGCAGCAGATGGGGAGAAAGTTATGAAAAGCAAGTTATCCAAGTGCTCTAGTGATTCTACTCTGGGAGGGTTCCTCTCAGAGAATACTATAGGAATAGCTGCTGATGATCAGTAATAGATGACCGCTCTTTGCCTTTTCTCCCTTTGACATCCATGAACATAAAAAATCAATGTGACTGCTTTTTTATTGTTTATTATTGAGCTATACATTTTTCTCTGCTCCCCTCCTTTACTCTCCTCTCCCTTTTTATTCTCTCCCATGACCCCCACACTCTCAATTTATTCAGGAGATCTTATCTTTTTCTCCTTCCTATGTAGATCCATGTATGTCTCTTTCAGGGTCTTTGTTGTCTGGGTTCTCTGGAGTTATGGGCTGACAGTAGGCTGACTTTTTTTGCTTTATGTTTAAAGGCCACTTATGAGTGAGTACACATTATATTTGTCTTTCTGGGTCTGGTTTATCTCACTCAATTTGTTTTTTTTTCTACACCCATCCATTTGCCTTCAAATTATGAGGACATTATTTTTGCCTCCATGTAGTACTCTAATGTGTAAATGTATCACATCTTCTTTATCCATTCTTTGATTGAGGGGTATCTAGGTTGCTTCTAGGTTCTGGCTATTATAAATAATGCTGGTATGAACATAGTTCAGTACATGTCCTTATGGTATGATTGTGCATTCTTTGGGTTTATACCCAAAAGTGGTATTGTTGGGTCTTGAGGTAGATTGTTTCCCAATTTTCTGAGAAATCACCATACCGATTTCCAAAGTGTCTGTATAAGTTTCCACTCCCACCAGAATTATGTGTTCCCCTTACCCCATATGCTCTCCAGCATAAGTTATTATCAGTGAATTTGACATTGACCATTCTGTCAGGTATAAGATGAAATCTCAGAGTTGGTTGATTTGCATTTCTCTGATGGCTAAGGATGTTGAGCATTTCCTTAAATATCTCTCAGCTATTTGAGATCATCTGTTTAGGTCTGTGTTGTAAGGAGGCTGCTTATTCATTTTCTGGCTGTCCATACTTCCAAAATAATCACACAGAAACCATATTATTTAAATCACTACTTGGCCCATTAGCTCTAACTTCTTATTTGCTAACTCTTATATCTTAGGTTAACCCATCTCCATTAATATGTGCATCATCATGAGGTTGTGGCCTACATGCAAAGTTTCAATACGTTCTGTCTCTGGCAGCAGCTCCATGGCTTCTCCCATTTGGCCTTCTTTCTCCCAGCATTCAGTTTAGTTTTCCCCACCTACCTCTGTTCTGTCATGCCATAGGCTCAAAGCAATTCTTTATTAATCAATGGTAATCAAAGAATATTGAGGGGAATCCCACATCAGGTCTGTACCCCATTTTTTAATTAGATTATTTGTTCTTTTGGTGTCAAGTTTCTTGACTTCTTTGTATATTTTGGAGATCAGTCCAATGTGGAATTGAAGAAGATCTTTTCCCATTGTGTAAGCTGTTATTTTATTTTGCTGACCATGTCCTGTGTAATACAGAAGTTTCTCAGTTTAGGGAGGTCCCATTTATTAATTGTTGCTCTCAGTGTCTGTGCTACTGGGGTTATATTTAGGTCTCCTGTGCTAATGCATTCGACTGTACTTCACATTTTCTCTTCTGTGAGGTACAGTGTGGTTGATTTTATGTTGAGGTCTTTGATCCATTTGGATTTAAGTTTTTGTGCATGGTGATAGATATGAATAAATTTGCATTCTTCTACATGTTGATATCTAGTTATGCAGGCACCATTGGTTGAATATGCTTTCCTTCATCCATTTAAAATTTTCAGCTTCTTTGTCAAAAATCGGGAGTCTGTGGGTGTGTGGATAGATACCCAGTCTTCAAATTGATTCCATTGGTCCTCTTAAATGTTTTTATATCAATACCAGGCTGTTTACATTACGGTCAATCTATAGTAGAGTTTGAAATCAGGGATTGCAATGCCTTCAGAAGTTTTTCTATTGTAAAGGATTATTTCAGCTATCCTGAGATTTTTATTTTTTCCATATGAAGTTAAATATTGTTCTTTTGAGGTCTGTGAAGAATTTTGCTGTGATTTTGATGGACATTGCATTAAATCTATAGATTGATTTTGGTAATATTTCCATTTTTACTATGTTAATTCTACCTACCCAAGAGCATTTCCATTTCTGGTGTCTTCTTCAATTTCTTTCTTCATAGATTTAAAGTTCTTATCATACAGGTCCTTCCCTTATTTAGTTAGAATTATCCCAAGATATTTTATGTTGTTTGTGGCTATTGTGAAGGGTGATATTTCTCTGATTTCTTTCTGAGCCAATTTATCATTTCTATAAATGAGGGGTACTGATTTTTTAAATTAATCTTGTATCCTGATACATTACTGAAGGTGTTTATGAGTCAGAGTTCCCTGGTAGAATTTTTGGGGTCACTTATGTATACTATCATATTGTCAGCAAATAGTGAGAGTTTGAAGTCTTCTTTTCTGATTTATAGCCCCTTGATCTTTTTTCTTATTGTTCTAGCTAGAACTTCAAGTACTATATTGAACAAATATGGAGAGAGTGGACAACATTGTCTTGTTCCTGATTTCAATGGGATCACTTTGGGTTCTCATTTTTAGCTTGATGTTGGCTTTTGTCTTGCTGTATATTGCCTTCATTATGTTTAGGTGTGTTCCTTGTATCCCTGCTCTTTCCATGACCTTTATCATGAAGGGTTGTTGAATTTTGTTGAAGTATTTTTCATCATTAATGGCATGATAGTGGGATTCAATATAGCATAATGTTGTCCCAGGCCATAACACAATACAGAGAAGGCAAGGTTTAAAGGAAACCAGAAAAAGTGCAAAGGGTACTAGTAGTTCTACATGGAGTTAGGAGGTTAATCTGGGGTTTAAGATAATGAATAGAAGTGGTACCTTACACTTCCCATTGATAAACACCAAAAATCACACATTCCTGTCTCCCAAAGCGGAATGTATTGAGCAGTGTCTTGGCACCAGATTTAGGCATTTCCCATGGTTTGGAACATTAACCATTTTTTTCCCTTGAAGACAGCCATAGGAGGAGGATCCCATTTTCCTCCTCTTCAACTCCTGCTGAAATTACCAGTAGTTGCCAAGGTTACACAGATACAGCAAACCAGAACTGAACATGCTTTGTTACTTTAAATGTGTAGTATTCACATGGTGGCTGCCTCTTGGATGGAGTAAGAGGAAGTCTAATAACTGACTTGTGATGACTGGTAGGCAGACTTAAAGGACGTTTGGTTAAGGATATTTTGCTGACAGGTGAAACTTGCCCATCTCTTGAAATAAAACATTAGTTTCCAAACCTGAAATGAGTTAGGGATGCAGAGGACTAATTAATAGACACAATTGACCTGTGAATCCTACAGCCAGAGAAGCCACCTTCCATGTCTCCACCAAGTCATAAAGGTCTCATGATACTCTTATTGTTATCCAGGCATACCATTTTATACATCTAACCTAGCAAGCTACTATTTCCCCAAACAAACCCAAAGTTTTGAGTTAAATTCTGAACTTTAATTCTTACTCTTGGTGAAAATTTGGATGTGATTTTTTTTCTTTAAGCTCCAATTTTTCCATATAGAAAATGGCAGTGGCAATGCTCTAATTTTGTTTCTATTGTTGTGATAAGCACCATGACCAAAAGCTACTTTGAGAGGAGGGTACTAATTATTAGGATAACAGTCTTAATTCATCATTGTGGGAAGTCAGGGCAAGAATTCAAGGCAGAAAATGAAGAAGGAACTGAAGGAGACACAAAGGAGAAATGACACTTAGTCACATGTTCCTCATGGCTAGCTCAGCCTGCTTTCTTACACTGCCCAGGAACATCTGTTGAGTGTTGACACAGCCCTCAGTGATCTGGGCCCTTCAAAAATCAGTCAATGAGGAAAATGCCCTACAGACTTGCCTGTGGGCCAGATAGGTGTGTGTGTGTGAGGGTCTCAACTGAGGTCCCTGTTTCTTAGATGACTCTAGCTTGTGTCAAGTTGCTAAAAAACTAATCAACACAGAACTTCTCTTTTACAATGGGAAGGGAGATGTCTGGATAGAAAATGCATAGGTTGGGATTTCAATTGTGTTTTGTTGTTGTGTTTGTGGTGGTGGTCATTGATCTGTACCTACATCTAGAGCTTTATTCACTCTCCTCCTTTAAATTTCTTCTTAAAAATCATAGTGAAGATTATTTTTTATATTTTTAAATTTTTATAGATTTGGGGTTTTCTGGTTTTGTTGTTATTTTCTGTAGTACTAGTACCATACCCAGAACCTCTCAAATGCTAGGTCCACATTCATCAGTTATAGCATTTCCTAGGTGCAATGAGAGTCTGAAGACTATATGTTTTAGTCCATACTTAAAATTCCAAATGTATGGTTGCTATTGTAAGTGTTGTTACTAGCAGAGTGATCAATTGAAAATCTTTATCCTCCGCATAAGTCCACTGAATAAAAAAGTCAAAGGTTGTAGAGATGGTTTGGTTATTTAAGTCAGTAGCTGCTCTTGGAGACAAACCAGGTGGAATTTCCAAGCTAAACACGCACGCACATAAGAAATTTTATAAAAGGGGATGGGACTGTAAGAGAATTACCTGCTCTTCCAGGGTACTCAGGTTTAATTCCCAGCACACACAATAACTCACAACATTTGTAACTCCAGTTATAAGAAATCATCACCCTCTTCTGGCCTCTGTGGGCACCAAACACACAAACTGTGCATACACATACATATAAACAAAACACCCACATTTATAAAGCAAAGATAGAAAGAATTAAAAAGTGATTTTAGTGTATGGAAATTAACATCATATTGGATTTTTGCAAAACATCAAGATAAAAATGTTTCTTTGTCTTCTCAGAACTGTTGAATTTACTCTCAAATATTCCTTTTATACTATTTCTATGTAATTTATAATTTTAATTAATTATACTTATGTAATACAATGCAACTATGAATGAATATCTACATGGAGATAGCTCGTATGGATGGAGTATCAGTAATTCCCTTTGTCATGCACACATCACACACTTGTTCTGACCCACTTTGGGGAAAATAGGGATATTCTTTAAATTACTCCCTGGTCAGAATATAACATTTTAGTCAGTAGGAATCAAGTATGAATCTTAGTATTGGCATATATTAGCTATACTCTTGGTAAAATTATTAATATTTTCTAATGCCCAATTAACTTATAAGTGAATCACTGTTGTAGTGATAAGAGTGGTGGGTGCCACTCTGTAGTGAAAGGGGAGCAGGCCTGCTTTTTGTCCTGCCCAGCTCCCACACAGTTAGATTTACACCCAAAATAACAACACACAAATTGTATTAATTTAAACACTGCCTGGCCNCTGACTCTGTTTTCTTTCTCCCAGAATTCTGTTCTGTCTACTCCACCCACCTAAAGTCTGGCCTATCAAAAGCCCAACGAAGTTTCTTTATTAACCAATGAAAGTAACATATAGACAGATAACCCTCCTACACCACACTGTGAATGCTAACTGCTTGCATGAAATATGTAAGACATAAGAGAGTTAAGACAGTTACATGTGCTAAATGGACACTCGAACTCAGAGTATGAACCCCTTTGTACTCTTTTCTCAATCCCGTTTCCAAATTCAAGTAATTACATTAATTCTGCCAAGGTTAACCTCATTTAAAAAATTCAAACTTATGCATTGGTGTGGGCAGAGAGATGATGGGCGTGTTCTTTTAGCTGTAGTGATCCTTTAAGTATGTTTCTGGGACATTTGTTCTAGTAGCAATGCTATCTCCTACTCATCAAAATCTCTTTTACTAGACATCCACCAAACGAAGATTGTTTTCACAATATTATTCTCAATAATTTAAAGTACTTCCTAGTTTCAATATAAAATTGATGCAAAAAACTTGAGAGTCAAGATGCAACCCTCTCTGAGGATTCCTCTTACTGTGTTGCCTGTCCTGTTGTCCCTCGCATGTGCTTCTGTATCTTCATGGACTTGTTTATCTAATCTGCTTCACCCTCTGACCTTAAAGCTCTTAAAGAGGACAGCAGATAAACCATTCAATTTTTGAATTTTCAATATACCTAAGTCTAGTGCCTGTCATGGGGTGCTTATGAAACAATTCACAAATGAATGGATAAATATGAAAATTCTTTCCCTTTCTAGTTCCTTCTTTGCTGTCATCACAGACATGCATCTTTGATTGCACACAGATTCACAAAGAAGATATGGACACCATGATTCAGTTAGGAAATTATTGGAAGACACTTTTTATAACACTTGCCATAATTAATGTGACAAGAAATAATAATTGACTTAGTAATGTAATCAAATCAGAATGTATTTGATTTGATCTGTCAAATTGTTATTCATATCTCTAATCCTTCTAGTCAGAGCTTTCAACACTTAATTATTTCTGAAAGCAAGGAAGGCAGGTACATGCAATGTCAGGCTTGTCTGGAAGAAATGAAGAATTGTTGGATCCTTGATCCATTTTGAAAGGCTGAGGAGGGCTAGGTGTATCTTTTTTCTCTTGCATTTGCTTTCTGTGTGCCAATATTATTGACTGAGTGATGGGGGTCACATGCCCAGTTCTTCAAAAATACAATCTCTTGAGTATTTAGTGTTGTTTATATAACATTCTATGAGCCCCCTTCCCCCTCAAAAGAAAACTAGCCAGACAATGTTTGCATATGCCTTTAATCCCATCACCCAGGAAGCAGAGCAGGTGGATCTCTGTGAGTTCAAGACCAGCCTTATGTACAGAGTGAGTTCCAGAAGAGCCATGGCTACACAGAGAAACCCTGTCTTAATACATCCTCAAAGAAAACAGAACTAAACTAAATAAGCAAAACAAAATCTACTTGTCTCCAAATTATTACTTCTTTGGACAGTTTCTGAAAGTATAAAGGGCTTCTTATAAAACTTGTCACTTACTGAGCATCCATGGAATCTGAGATCTTTTTACACAGCATATTTCTTCCTCAGAAAAATTATGTCTCAATCTCTAGTTAAAGAGAACTATCTAAAATTCAAACTGTTAAAAAAGCACTTTCAGTTTCAGAATTTTATTTCTCACACATGTCATTATGTAATAAATCCCTATTATGTACATCCATCAAACATTTGTGTATAGATCTGTCTTTGTAAGTTAACTAAGTTATTCTTAATCTTTGACTATCTGCACTTATTGATTGATGTTTTAAGCAATAATACATATTTATAAAGTTGAATCCAAAACAATTCACTTTAACAATATCAGTTTGAGTGTTCATTTTGCTTGTTATTTAACAAAATATTGAGAAACCAAAAATATGAAGTACTAAATGTGTATAAACAAAAACATAGCTTCTCCACACATGAGTATAGAAACCATAAATCATGATGAATTGTAAAGACTGATCTTGGTTGTAAACTTGACATATCTGGGTATAAGAAACCTTAGTTAAAGAACTGTCTCTATCAGACAGGCCTTTGGACATGTCTTTGGACCGTATTTATGATGCTAAAAATGTAGAAGGACTGAAACCATTGTTGGTGGTAGTATCCTTAGACAGGTAAGTCTGGGCTGTATAAGCAAGTTAGCTGTGCATGTTAGAGAAAGTGGGATAGGAAATACCTTCCCTACATAGATATTCTCTCTCCTCCTGACCTCATCTTCCACAATCATGTGCTGTGATGGGGATATGTATGATGTGGATTTCCCCTCTATATGCTATGAGCATGTTTTATTACCACTGGTTAATAAAGAAGCTGCTTCAACTGTGATTGGCTGAATATATTCAGCAGGGCACAATATAGCCAGGCAGGAAGAGATATAGAGAATAGGTGGAGTCAAGGAGACACTATGCAGCTGCTGAAGGAGGATACACGGGAACTTTACCCAGTAAGCCAGAGCCTTGTGGTGACACACAGAATAATAGAAATTGGTTATTTTAAGATATAAGAGCTAACCAATAAGAAGTCTGAGTTAAAGGCCAAGCGTTGTTGTAATTAATATAGTGTCTGTGTGACTATTCAGGTCTGGGTGGCTGGGAATAAAAGAGAAATCTCTGACTACAAATGGCACCACAATGTGGGGCAACTACATCCATATAACACCTGAGAGAGGAATTCTCGGCACAAAGGGGCATAGATAAGCATTGTTTCTTGGTTGCAGAATTTTTCTCGGGTGGACGCTGTTTGCTGACAGTGAGCAGAGACACAACTTTAAGAGAAGGCTTTCTGACTCATCACTAGCAGCAAAGACTGCATGGTTTCTCTGAGAGTCAGTGTCTCTGGATCTTTCAGAAGGTCCTGCACTTAAATGGGGTTCGTGAGCAGGGTGCTACTAATTGCTTAATGGCAATATAGACTGACTGTGTCCCTGGAGCTGGGGTGGTGCGCATGGCTCACAGAGGCAAACATGCTTCTGTCATGTTGAACTAGGAGGAATGATCAGGCAGGGCTTTGGAGATGCTCCTAAACATGTCTTTTTAACATAGAAAAAGCACTCTAGGTCCGAAAATGATTGTAGATATGCAGTAAAGACAGGTTCAGATTAAAAAAAGACCTCGAATGGGTCACAGTATTAAACAAATGTATGTAGGCTTGGGAGAGAAAAGAAAAAGAGTCTAGGCAGTCATAAAAAGAAATAGGTTTAAAAAATAGAACAAAGTATTAAAGACATTAAAAGTAACATGAAAGAATACTGACTGTCATAGATTAAAGGAGTAAAAAAAGTCACATAAAGATGGAATATACACAGAGAATCTGGATTATGTATAGTATTGTATTTTCTTTGATTTTTTTTTGACTGCAGAGATATATTTGATTCTGGGGCCTGCTAAGATAAACCAACATAAAGGTATCCTGACTTCAAAATTTGGGTTGAAGGATATGTTGCTTTGAAAAAGAGGTTCTGCTTTTGGTTCCGTAGAAGATGAGAACCTTTGGATTCCTTCCAAGCTAATGTGGTTTGATATAACAAGATCTCCCAAAAGTTCTCCATGAATCTTAGAAATACTTCACCGAACAAAAAACAGAAAGCAGTTTGGTGAAAACCAAATTTACAAAATAGTTGTTTATAAATGTTTATTTTAATTTTAAAAGGGTTGGGTATAAATCTTTAATGGTCACAGTCAATCTCTTTTTTAAAAAAATATAAGGGAGATATAGAAATGACTACTTTACATTGTTATGGATCTTGTTCTATTGATACATAATTAAGAATGATTTTGTTACACTGTATATATATATATATATATATTTCTGCTCTTGTTTAAGGTATTATGTTTGTGACACTCGTTTTAAAATGTAATGTATAATTAAAATTATGGATTAATAGACATCTGTAATAGTTAAACTTTTAGTCAGGTTAGTTAGATTTTCTAGATGTACAGAGATAGATTTCAGATGGATAGGTATTCTCTAAATCACTCAAAGACCTACAGAATATGATATCTAAAAAGTTTTAAGAACTTAGACTTCTCTCAATAGTGAGACATGTTTGCTTCTGGCAGCAGCAATTACTTCAAAGAGGTTGATGGGCATTAAAGAAACTCGCTATGGAATTTTCCTTGAGTGTGACAAGGTTAGTCATGTGGCCAATAAGCTGCTTTTGCCTGAATTACTTGATAGTTTGCAGTTTAAACTGGATATGCAGGACCCACAGAAATGTAACTGCTAATTTTAGAAAAAAGATTGGAAGTCCTTCAGGGTTCATGCTTCAAAGAAGAAACTGACAGACATTCTGCAGGCAGGACACAAAAGAAAACAACTGATGAACTTTGCCATTACAAGGCAGAACAGATCTTGAAATTTCCTGCTTCATGGGAAAGTCTGCTGGATACTATGGGCCTGTGGGCTGAATATGGATACCCCTACATTACAGAAGAACTTTGGGTGACTGTCTAGGCAACAAGATGTCTCTGTCAATTCTAGAGTTTTGGAAGTTGTTTATAATGTCCTTCCTGTTAACTTAGGTAATATTATACCCTTCTATGGTCTTTTATGGAGTTAAAACACATAGTTGTAGTTTTACTTAGTTACAAAGAAATAATTTAACTCTAATTCTTGCTTGATACCTATTTTGTTATATGCAATTTTACTCTGTTAAAGTTAAAAACCTTCATTTTTATTTAGACAGGAAAAGGGAGATGATGTGGAATTCCCCTCTATATGATATGAATATGTTTTATTAACAATCAGTTAATAAAGAGTTTCCTTCAGCCTATAGAAAGGCAGCATGTAGCCAGGCTAGAAGAGATCGAGAGTGAGTAGATGGAGTCAAGGAGATGCCATGTAGCTGCTAAAGGAAAAGGACATGCCAGAACCTTACCCAGTAAGTCACAGTCTCATGGTTATACACAGAATAGTAGAAATGGGTTGTTTTAAGATATAAGAGCTAGCCAATAAGAAGTTTGAGCTAATAGGCCAAGCAGTGTTGTAATTAATACAGTTTCTGTGTGATTATTTAGGTCTGTGTGGCCAGGAACAAAAGAGCAGTCTCCAGCTACACATGAAAGCCAAATAAACCCTTTCATCCCAAAGTTGCTTTTAGCCAGTGTTTTATAACAACAACAGAAAGCAAATTGGTACAGAAAATGGTACCAGGAAAATGGAGTCGTGGTGTGAGGACCCTCACCGTGTTGTTTTTCAGAGGATTATGGGAAGTATTTTGGAACTTTTAGCTTAGAAAGCCATTGAGTACTTAGAGACCAATGGGATGTTCTGTGGGAGTTTGGAGAATATGAATATTGAGAGAAATGCATATGATGGAGTCCTGGCTTTTGAAGTTTCAGAGGAATTTTAATGTTTCTTCTCAGACTTCTATAGGAGCTCTTCCATGATATATTTAAATTAGAAATCTATTTGTGCTTAAGGATATGACCCATGCCCAGCAGTAAATGGTCAATACAAAAAAAAACTCACTGATTTTTTTGTTACATGCTTTTGTCTCATATTGTATTGTTTGGACATTTTTTCCCTCCAGTTTGCTTATCTTGTCCAGTCTTAATATGAGGGCTTTAACCTTGTCTTATTGCAACTTGTTTTGTCATGTTTGGCTACCATTTTGAGGGGGCCTGTTCTTTTCTGAAAAGGAAAGAGAGAGGGAGTGGATCTAGGGGAGCTAGGAAGTGTGGAGGGATCAGAAAATGTAGTTGGGATATATTGTATGAGAAAAGAATCTATTTGCAATAACAAAATGAAAAAAAGACTTTAGATGCTTGATATTTGATACTCACATAAAAACTTGATTTTTTTATGAATTCTTTCCAGAATCTCTACCATTTATAATAGAATGCATTTTCCATCATTAATTGCTATACATTTCAAAAACCAGACCCTTCAGAAACAAAATTTGTAAAATTTATAAAATTGATTTATAAGTATAGCAGAAACTTACTGAAGGCAGAACCAGGTATTTTCGTCTATATTCCCTCATAAGCAAGACTACTACCTGACAAGAATATATTTCATAAAAATTTGGAATAAGCAATTAAATAACCAAATTTGTCTCTGAAATTTTATTTTTCAGTAAAATAAGGAGAGATTTGATTGATTATGGCTGTAACTATGTACATAAGTGAGAAAAGCTCAGAAGTTAAGGGAATTCTTTGGGGGTAAAATCACTTGCTGAAAAGACTTAGACTTCCTGAACTAAAATAAAAGTTAGATACTGTAGTACACTTCTCTATAATCAATGCTCATGTTGGGAGGAAATAAGAGGCAGAGATGAGAATTTCAAAAATCTTACAGGCCAGTTAGCCTAGTGCGTACAGCAAAAAAAAGAAAGAAAGAAAAAAGAAAAAAAACAGAAAATAGACACTCTCAAAAATAAAGTGGAGGGTAAGGACTGACACCGAAGGGTGTACAGTAGGGGCTTTGTTACCCAATTATATAACTTCATTTAAACTCTTGGTTTGCTCTTGCTTACCCTCCAAAAATTTACAGTAAAGCCATATTATAAAAAAGATGTTTGATACACAGACTGTGAAGACATTTATCTGAGATTCACTTGAAAGCTTCATTTCTACTGGCTAGCTTTCCTATTGTTATAAGGTGTTGTATACTCCACCAGAAGGAAAAAAAAGTAATCTCTATCTCATGCATCCATGAATGCTGCAAGCTACAAAAATGATAGGCTTAAAAATGTTTGCTTACTGGTGGGATAGTGGAAGGAATATCCTGGGAGTAACCAACAACATCCTGATTTGATTTAAGGCCTGATGTACACATTGAAACTTGTATCTTGACACATTTTTTAGATCCAAAACCCCATGGCAAGACAGGTCCTAGGTCCTAAGGGGAGGAGATATTATTACTCTGCTAAATGGATATAGTATTAAACTGACTCCTAATGATTTATCAGTTTGACATAGCATGTCTCTCAACACTCACTAGAGAAGCTTCTTTCTATAGTAGATGGTGATGATGAAGCAATGCACCATGGTTAAGGTGCATAGAAGAAGAAACTGAAGAATTCTAAGCTTTAAATGGCACACCTACACCATACTCTCTCTTTCCAAGAATGACAGTAGATGGGGGTGCAGAAACATTGTAAGAGCCATAACTGGTGGATTACTACAAGGGAACAATGTTTTCCGAACAAAACTCATATATGAACTCACAGACAGCATGCCCAACGCCTACATGAGCTCAAGCCGGGAGAAACCCCAGCACAGCAAGGAAAGGTAGGCTCAAAGTCCCACCACGAGCAATTACAAGTTGTCAGAGGAGGGCTAATTTTCTTTATGGATGTGACCTCTATTAGTTCAAATATACTTGAGTGGAAGGCCACACAATTAAAAGAATATTACCACAAATTGCACCTGATAAACTTAAAGAGCAAAAAGAAGACACAAAGCTAGATGGTAGGTGGTCTGGTTTGTTTTTGTCTAACTGACCTAAAGTAGAGTCATCTTGGAAAGGGGAAACTCTATTTAAAAATGTGTCCATCAGACTGGACTATAGGCCAGTCTGAGCATTGATGTGGACAAGTACAGCTCCCTGTGGACAGTGCCAACTTTGGCAGGGTAGTGGGTTGTAGGAGGGATTGTTAGGGTATGAGAGAGGCCGCCAAGAATAGACCCTGTTGTGCTCCAAGTCACCAGTTCATACTCAAGGGGTAAATACTACTTCCTCGGCCAGTGACCCCACAAGCTGCCCAAGCCACAGGACTGTCACTCACAAAATTCAGAGATCCTACTTCAGTCCATTCCCCAATTGTCAGGTCAGAGTCAGTAAGCTCCTACTAGCTCAGATCAGCTGTTTCTATGGGTTTCCCTATCATGGTATTGATCTTTTTACTCATATTATCGTTCCTCTCTCTCTATGACTGGACTCCAGGGATTCGACCCAGTGATTAGCTGTGGATCTCTGCATCTGCTTTCCTCAGTTACAGGATGAAGGTTCTGTAATGCCAATTATGATAGTCATCAATCTGTTTACAGGGGAAGGGCAGTTAAGGCACCCTCTCCACTATTGCTTAGATTCTTAGCTTGGGTTATCTTTGTAGAGTCCTGGGAATTTCTCTAGTGCAAGGTTTCTCACTAACCCCATAATGGCTTCCTCTATCAAAATATCTCTTTCCTAGCATTCCCTCTCTGTCCTTACCCCAACTCGACCTTCCCTATTCCTCATGTTCCCCTTTCCATTGCTCTTTTCCCCTCCTCACTCCCTTTTTACCCCACCCTCCCCCGGTTACTCCCAATTTACTCAGGACACCTTGTCTATTTCCCTTTCCCAGGGGGATCCACGAATGTCTCTCTTAGGGTCCTCCTTGGTCTCTGACTTCTCTGAGGTTCTGGAATGTAGACTGGTTATCCTTTCTTTTATGTCTAATATCCATTTATGAGTGAGTACATACTGTGTTTGTCTTTCTGGGTCTGGGTTACCTCACTCAGAATGTTCTTTTATAGTACCATACATTTGACTGTAAATTTCAGTATGTCATTTTTTATGACTGAGTAGTACTCCATTGTGTAAATGTACATTTTCTTTATCCATTCCTTGATTGAGGGGCACCTAGGTTGATTCCAGGTTCTGGCTGCTATGAATTATTCTTTTGTGAACATAACTGAACAAATGTCTTTGTGGTATCAGTGAATATCCTTTGGGTATATGCCCAAGAGTGGTGTTGTTGGATCTTGAGGTAGATGGATTCTCAGTTTTATAAAAAACTGCCATACTGATTTTCAAAGCAGCTGTACAAATTCACATTCCCATGAGCAATGGAGGAGTGTTCTCCTTACTCCACATCCTTTCCAGCATAAGCTATCAGTTTTGTTGTTGTTGTTGTTTGTTTGTTTGTTTTTAATCTCAGCCATTCTGACAGGTGTTAATATAGTATCTCAGAGGTGTTTTTATTTACATTTCCCTGATGACTAAGGATGTTGAGCAATTTCCTAAGTGCCTTTTGGCGATTTGAGATTCTACTTTTGAGAATTTTCTGTTTAGTTCTGTACTTTATTTTTAAACTGGATTATTTGGTATTCTGATGCCTAGTTTCTTGGGTTCTTTATATATTTTGGAGATCAGCTCTCTGTCAGATGTGGGGTGGGTAAATATCTTTTCCCATTCTGTAGGCTGCTATTTTTTCTTGTTGACTGTGTTCTTTACCTTACAAAGACTTCTCAGTTTAGGAGGTCCCATTTATTAATTGTTGGTCTCAGGGTCTTGCTACTGGTGTTAAAATCAAGAAGTGATCTTCTGTGCCAATACATTCAAGGCTACTTTCCACTTTCTCTTCTATAAGGCTCAATGTTGCTGAATTTATGTTGAGGTTTTTGATCACTTAGGACTTGAGTTTTGTGCATGGGAATAGATATGGATCTATTTTCATTCTTCTTACAAGATGACAGCCAGTTATGACAGAACCATTTGCTGAAGATGCTTTCTGTTTTCCATTGTATAATTTCAGTTTCTTTGTCAAAAATTAGGTGTTCAAAGGTGTGTTGATTAATATCAGGGACTTTGATTTGATTCCATTGATGTTCCTGTCCGTTTTTGTGCCAGTACCAAGTTGTTTTCATCACTGTAGTTCTATAGCAGAGCTTGAAGTCAGGGAAAGTGATGCCTTCAGAAGTTCCTTTATTGTACAGGATTGTTTTGGCTACTCTTTTTTTTGTTGTTGTTGTTCATTTGAAGTTGAATGTTGTTCTTTCAAGGTCTGTGAAGAATTGTGCTGTGATTTTGATGAGGACTGCATTGAATCTGTAGATTACTTTTGGTAAGATTGCCATATTTACTATGTTGATCCTCCCTATCCAAGAGATTGGGAGATCTTTACATTTTCTGATTACCTTCTTTAATTTTCTTCAAAGACTTAAAGTTCTTGTCACACAGGTTTTTCACTTATTTTGTTAGCATAACCCCCAAGATATTGTATATTGTTCGTGGCTATTGTGAAGAGTGATGTTTTTCTGATTTCTTTCTCAGCCTATTTACTATCTGTATGTAAGAGGACAACTAATTTTTTGAATTAATCATGTATCCTGCCACATTACTGAAGGTGTTTATTAGCTATAGGAGTTCCCTGGTAGAATTTTTGGGTCATATAGATATATTGACTTCTTTCTTTCCAATTTTTTGTAACCCCTTGATCTTCATTTTTTTGTCTTATTGCTCTAGCTAGAACTTTAAGTACTATATTGAATATGGAGAGGGTGGACAGTCTTATATTGTTCCTGATTTTAGTGGACTTGCTTTGATTTTCTCTCCTTTTAATCTGATGTCAGCTGTTGGCTTGCAGTATATTGCCTTTAGTATATTTAGGTATTTTCCTTGTATCCCTGATCTCTCCAAGTTCTTTACCATGAAGGGGTGTTGGATTTTGTCAAAGGTTTTACCATTTGAGATTATGGTGTGTTTTCTTTTAAGCTTGTTCATATGTTGGATTACACTGACAGATTTTCGTATGTTGAATCATCTTTGGGATGAAGCCTACTTGATCATGGTCGATAATTTTTCTGATGTGTTTTTTATTCCATTTGTTATTATTTTATTGAGTATTTTTTGCATCAATGTTCAGGAAGAAAATTGGTCTGTAATTCTCTTTCTTATTTGTTTCTTTGTGAGGTTTGGGTATCAGCATAACTGTAGCCTCATAAAAGGAGTTTGACAATGTTCCTTCTGTATCTATTGTGTGGAACAATCTGAGAAGTATAGATATTAGCTCTTCTTTGAAGTTCTTGTAGAATTCTGCACTGAAACCATCTGTCCCTGTGCTCTTTTTTGGTTAGAAGACTTTTGATGATTGCTTATATATCCTTAGGTGCTATAGGTCTATTTAAATTGTTTATCTGGTTTTGTTTTAAATTGGGTACGTGGTTCCTATCATAGAAAATTGTCCATTTCCTTTAAATTTCCTTTGGATTTCCTTAGTATCTGTTGTTATGTCTTCCTTTTCATTTCTTATTTTGTTAACTTGGATATTCTCTCTCTGCCTTTTGATTAGTCTAGATAAACGTTTGTCTATCTTGTTGATTTCCTCAAAGAAACAGCTCTTTGTCTCATTGATTCTTTGTATTATTTTCTTTTTTCTATTTTATTGTTTTCAGCCCTCAATTTGATTATTTTCTAATGTCTATTCCTGGGTGAGTTTGCTTCTGTTTGTTCTAGAACTTTCAGATGTGTTGCTAAATTGTTAGTGTGAGATCTCTCCAGGTTCTTTATGTCGGCACTTAGTACTTTGAATTTTCCTCTTAGCACTGGTTTCAAAGTGTCCCATAAGTTTGGGTATGTTGTGCCTTCATTTTTATTGAATTCTAGGAAGTCTTCAATTTCTTTCTTTCTTTCTTGATGCAGGAGTGATTTAGTTGGCTACTGTTCAATTTCCATGAATTTGTGGGTTTTCTGCAATTAGTGTTGTTGAATTCTGACTTTTAGCCAGGGTGATCTGATAAGATACAGGGGGTTATTACATTTTTCTTTAAAAAAAATCTGTTAAGGTTTGCTTTGTTACTGAGTATGTGGTCAATTTTAGAGAAGGTTCCATTCTCTATATTCTTTTGCGTTTGTATGGGATGTTCTATAGATGTCTGTTAAGCCCATTTGAGTCACAAACATCTGTTAGTTCCTTTATTTCTCTGTTAAGTTTTCTCAGTAATGAAAATGCTTAAGTTCCATTTGTTCAAATTTGAGAGCTTCTCTTTTCCTAATAGTTTGTTTCCTGCCTCCTTCCTTCCTTTACACTCTATAAGTGGTGTCAAAACTTTCCAGTTCAATTATTTCACCCTATCTCATCATTCAGATTCCATCCTGGATGCCATGTCCATATCCTTAACCTTGTTTCTCAATTTGAAGTCATCAAACCATGGAGTCTATAGCTTGGTCTTTCACTGATTCTCTTCTAGTAGATGAAGGAATTATATAATCAAAGTCTGTAAATCCAGAGTGCCACAGGGCAAGAGCAATGCTAATATTGTCTTTATTCTTCCAACACTGTTCCTCCTGATTTTCACAACATAGAGATTTAAAAGGCAGCTGTGTCGCAACCAGCATGGGCTTTGGAGTCATGTTACACAGTTTTTAGTGGTACCAGTGACTGAATGGTGTTTGGCCTATGAAATACCCAGTTTCCTTGTTAGCAAGATGTTAACGTTGATTAAGGAAGACTATATGCATTAAGAGCTCAACACAGAGCAAACTCTCAGGAAAGACTCTTCAAGAGTTTCACCTTGATAGCTCAGACTCCTGCTGAATCCTGTCTCAACTCTTAACAGTCCTTCATTTTCAGTGTGTGCACCTGCAAGCAACGATTTGGATATTAATGTGATCCTTAGTGTCAGATCTTTAATCATACATAGCTTACAAGTAAGTTTCCCCCATTAACCTAGTGCAGTCATTTAAAAATTGCGTCTGTCATACAAAAGATGGCAAAATATTCAGAGGATTCTATCTTAAAATCTCAGCCTGGAAAACGGAGGGAAAGGGACGTGTGTCAAGAATACATCACACCTGATTGCCTCAAGCATGCAGGTGTACCAGAAATGTCTACAAAAGCACTTTCAACCTTTATGAGAAAGAAAAACAAGTCAATGCCTCCTGCGTGGAGACTCAGTGTCATAGCTAGTGGCATGAATAATTCATCAGCTGTTCCTAAACCCCGACAATGACACTTTTGTTAATCGCTCAAAGGGCAGAGGGCCTGGTTCTCCAGCAACAACAAAATTAGTTCCCCCAAAACAAAACTGTTGTTTTCACCATTGAACTTTCCTAGTGTGAAAATGGCAGATATTTCAGAGTGCTAGTCCTTACCAAAGAGAATAGAAGAGAGTACAGGAATCTCTGATTAAACAAATAAGAGAAAATAATACAAAGCAAATGGTTCAGTAAGGCTCACTCCCTTCTCTTGGCTTTTTTAAAGTCATCCAACCTCGTTGTACTGTGGGTGTTAGGGTTTTTGTCTCTTTAAGAGGCAAGCCACACCCACTCCCAGTGACCCTGCCCGC